>JAGGAW010008701.1:0-19436 GCA_017657375.1 Termitomyces sp. T27 | reverse complement strand
GCTGAGACAATAGAAGAGCGACGCCAGCGGGATTTGAACCTGCGCCCTTGACTCGACCGCCCGGCTCGAATCCTGTTCCGCGCTGCAAAAATAAGGTTTGGTGACTTTGCTCACATCCGACATCCCGCACCCTGCGATGACGTCCTGAGGCTCAGCCCGACACCCTGCAACCGCGTGCCCCACATCCGCTGCCCCGGCTCCGTAGCCCCGCGCCCCAACGTCAGCGCTGCCAATGTCCAGCGGCAGCACGAGACCACCCGCAAAGAGGCATGATACCGAGAATACTTGTTGAGGATTCTAATCTGTCGCCGTAACCATTTGGCTATAGCGCTATATTATCATTTTTTCTGGTACTGCACTGGTCTACGACCCGAAACTGAGTGACGCAAATTACACTATGTTCGCCACACTGATTTTAAATTTGTCCGTCTCCGATTGGCTACATAAAATGCTATCCATCCATCCTCGAATTTCACGACTTTTAATTAGTGATATATACAGCGGAGACCCAGTACGCACCATAAGCTAGGGAAAGTGCTATCAACATTCGATTTTCTTGGAGAATACGTACGTTAAGTGACGATGTCCTCAACCTTGTGATCGTATACTAGTATCTGCCTCCATTCGGCTATAAACTTCTACTACGATCATACTGCTCTTAAATAAGGGCCACCAAATTGGCGATGCGAAGCAGCGACACTGAATTGCCAAAATAATCTACAATCGGAAAAAGTCATTACCCCATGACTGACTGCACCCGCCTTTCGGCGCTTCTTCTCTACCGGAACCAGAAAGTTTGATTATTTTCAATTGAATGTTTTGAATCGCGTGATGTCAGGAAGATACTCGTAATCTGGTATCCTGCATATCTGGATGATCCGAATGAATTCCGACATTCCAGGCAAGTTCCAGGTCCTAGGTGGAAGTCATTTCCCTACAAGATCAGAAAACCCAAACGTGCGATTGGAGCAAACCCGTTACAAACGGGTATACACCTGAGACGTTAAATCTTCAACAGACTCGTGTAGATGAATGGAGACACGAGATAGACAGGACCACATGGTGAGCTATGTCGAGACAATCAGAAGTGGGAGAATGCGCAGTGGGTCAATAGCAAAGTCCATAGTGATAGAAAAATAGAGTACAGGAAATACTTATTTGACGATTGAACTAACACCCCGAGCTAGATATCATGAGATTAGGCTGATTGAAGACACGAATCAGCATAAAACGTACTAGCTAGATATTCTTTGGCAGAGCTCGTACTCTACGAGCAGAAGTCAGGGAAGAACTAGAAAGTACTGACTAAACCTTACCAAACTCTTTATGACATCGTAAACACTCTTGTCATGATAGCGAAGCCCAGTCGCTGGATCAGTGTACGGTGCTTCCAGCCCGGTAATATCACAGTAGTGTTTGTGAGGGAGAAGGGATGGAGGTGCCTCGATAGACGTGTCTACAGATCGTTATTCGTCTTTGGCTTAACGACACGGCAATCCAGGTTGAAAACTCACAAGAAGGCATATCTTCTTCGGGAGCTTCTCCATCAACATCCATAGCATCACCTTCCAATTTCTCCTGCCTCCTCTTCTCGCGTTCCAAACGGTCGCGTTCGCGTTCTTGACTGAGAACGTTCTTCACGTTTTTGGCGCGCCGATTGATGTTCTTCGCGTAATTTGGGTTCTTGAATGGTCGTGGGTTGTGTAAATAGGAGAGTTGTTCACCCAAGGACTATTTTGTCACGAGAGTCTGAGAAGAATCCAACAAGAATGCTTGACTTTATGTCCTTACAGGTGTCAATGGTGTTGCATCCCCATCGAGGGCAGCTTTCCTCCTAAATCCGCCTCTAGGTGGCCTTATACTTGCATTCAGAGATAGGTTAAGAGATAGACAAAAGGTCTCACATGACGATAGCCTAGGCTATAGATGTTCATGGGCAAGAGAAAGCGCGTGTCATGGTCAACGATCTCGACGTATTGATTGTTCAAGCATTTGCCAAATAACCATTGATGGTGATCGAAAAAGTTTTGGAAATCTTGAGTTCATTCATTCTCTCTTTCCTGGAAATATGCCCGCTTTGAGGAAGCGACAGGCACCCACACAAACTGGACCTAAATCCAAGAAAGTACAGCTTGAAAAGCCTACAAAAGCTGACAAGAGGCGAAGTCAACCTGTAACTGCACCGGCGTCTACTGCAGAGGCTTCTGGAGACTCGGACGATGGCTCTGATGACCTTGAAGGGGAAAATGATGAATTCGTGGATCAGGACAACGTAAATGATGAACCTCTGGACGAAGATACCCCAGATACAGTGCCTATACAAGCGAAAGATCCAAACGGTACGTCATTCTTGGTTCAATTTACTGACCTATCTATTCAATCTTCACAGCCTCTCGCGAATCGCACAAGGCGCAAAAGGCCCTGCACGAGCAGCGCCGTGCCGCGAAGCCGCATTCAACATTACTTAGCGATGCGAAACGGGTATGGTCGCTCGCACGGCAACAAAATATACCGTCGACAGAACGACAGAAACACATACAGGATCTTATGAACGTGATTCGTGGAATGGTTAAGGACATCGTGTTCAAGCATGATGCGAGCCGCATAGTGCAAACTGTGGTGAAGTATGGTCGGCAGAAGGAGCGGGACGAGATTGCACAAGAGCTTCAGGGAAAATTTAAGGAGTTGGCTCAGAACAAATATTCTAAAGTACGTTCGGCTCTGGATATCTGTATGTTTCATAGACTTCTAACGTTCGAGTGTGAAGTTTCTAGTAACAAAATTAATTCGACTATGCCCGGTGTATCGAGCGTCCATTTTAATGGAGTTTCAAGGCAACGTCCTTCGTCTCCTTTTACACAGGGAGGCAACTTCCGTGCTCGCAGATGCATTTGAGCTGTATGCCAACGCCTATGAGCGGACACTTCTTCTTCGCGACTTCTACGGCAAGGAGACAATGCTGTTTAGCACATCTGGAGGTAGCGACGAGGAGAAAGAGAAGGCTAAGAAGGGGCTGAGAGGCGTATTGGAAGGTGCGGACGTCGAGAGAAGACGGAGAGTCTTAAACGCTCTCAAGGAAAACCTTGTCACTATGTACGCTGCATACTCACGTCTTGCTTGCCTATTAACCATTTTTGCAGCTTCAACAACCCAGATAAAGGCGCCGTAACACACGCGGTTGTGCACCGCGCCCTCTGGGAATACCTCTCCGCCCTAAACGACGTTCACGACGAAAACGAGCGCGAGAAACTACGTCGAGAGATGTTTGAGGCGTGCCAGGAAGTCCTAGCTGAGATGGTGCACACCAAGGACGGCAGTCGCGTTGTTCGGGAGTTCCTTGCATATGGGACCGCCAAAGACCGGAAACAGATCCTCAAGGTGCTCAAGCCGCACATCGAGCGCATGTGCCTCGATGATGATGCGCAACTGGTCTTGTTTACGGCCCTCGATGTTATTGAGTAAATTATCCTGTCTTCTTACTTTCGACTCTGATTCTTATGTGTTCACGCAGTGATACCAAACTCGCCTCGAAGTCTCTCATCGCAGAAATGACTGGTCCAGCGACAAATCTTCTTGTCTCGCCTCAAGGTCGCCGCGCCCTATTCTACCTCCTAGTGCCACGTACAAGACGCCATTTCACGCCTGTGCAGATTACACTACTCGCTGAGACGGATGAGATACGCTCTCGGACAAGCAAGAAGGCACCCGAAGCGCGCGAGGAGGAGGTCCGAAAGTACGCAAGCGAGGCTCTTCTATCGTGGTTGGAACAGAACACAGCAAGTATCATAAAAGAGCCAGGAGGCAGTCTCGTGGCAGCGGAAATTATGCTCTTCGCTGATGGAGGTACGCTCCTTTTTTCCAGTATTCCTGAACATAATCCTGAGCAGTAAGCTTCCTGCACAGACAAAACCCTTGCCTCTCAATCCCTCCTTCGTGTTATCTCCGCCTCTTATCCCTCCATTGACCCATCTTCCCCACACCCAATTGACCTCCCACACACTTCCCGGCTCTATAAAACCCTCCTCCAAGGCGGCCATTTCAACCACACTACCAAATCCGTCGATCTCTCACCGAATTGGGATACTGGTCTATTCGCTGAGGATTTCGTGAAGGTCGTAGGGAAGGATGTTGCGGTCGGTATGTGTACTTTAGGTGAGGGAAATGGGGCATTTGTGGTAGCGGAAATGTGTGAGGCGCTGGTCAGGAATGGGGAGAAGAGAGGGGAGGTCAGGAAGGAAGTGAGGGGGTGGTTTGGGGATGAGGTTAAGGAGGCTGTGGAGGGTGGGCAGGCGAAGGGGAAGAAAGTGTTATTGGAGAAGATAGGTTTGCTATAAGTGTTGGTGGTACTTTCTTTCCTTATACCCAATTTCATTGAAGTTGAATAGGCTAGCCTGATTTATCATGATGGAGTCTGTACGTATTCATGTTCATGACCAGCATCTACGTACTATGTATGATTTGCAACAGAGTCGACCAAACTCGCAATCCGGACAAAAATGAAAACCGGCTTATCTTGGCTTTGTTATTCAGATACGGAGCTGTTGCGTACGTATATAACCGATATGCTATTCAATTACGAGAGCCAGCAGTGATAGACGTTACACTATCCAACGTTGGATGAATGCTGCAAGATCGGTATCAAGGAGCGTGTATATTGTAAAGGACGGGGAGAAGCCGGGAAAGGTGAGGTCAAGAGGTGAGTATCTCGAGATGCTTATATGAGGGGAGGATTTGGAGGTGAGACCACGAAGACGACAGAGAGTAGGTGCAGAGGAAGGTGCTAAAGAATAGATACTATGTAGCCAAGTATACGGAGCTTTCTTAAAACTTCTGTTAACTTACTTTCGAATGGTTTATAAATACTTCTAAGTCATTATTAGTCGTGTTAAAAGCTTAGTTCTCACGAGGCCAATGGGGATCTAAGTCGCGACGATCACGTGGGTCGCGAGCCTAGAGGTGCAAGTGTTTCCTCAGGGAACTTCCACGACATTCACCTCCCTCTAGGTGGGCTTTCACACTAACAAGAGGGAACTTCCTCTGACAGGGACCGAAATCTAGATTGGTGCGACGTAGACACATTTCGTAGCTACCCGCCCTCCACTCCCTGTATATAACTTAAGCCGCGAACTGGCGAAATACACTTCACCAGGCGTGGGACAGGCTAAAATTGGCCCTCCCGAAGAACCTGGTTTCCAGTGCCCACGCGTATGGAACAACCCATTGGGGAGTAAAAAAGAGCGGGTCGCCCACGATTCGGATACGGGGAATCGAACCCCGAGCTGCCGCGCCCACTTTAGGGTCACACTTGTGATGAGAGGCGGCAATGTTAGCCGTTACACCATATCCGACGTTGATATCTGACATTGAAAGAGTCTTACAGAATGCCATGACATCACCTGGTCATACGTCAAGATTCATGAACAAGCAGAGACACCTTTAAAGCAGCCTTCATAAGTATTCGGATTTCACTTGCGTCATCTTTCTTCCCCTATCACACACCGCATACCCCATAGCCGAATAGATAGCAGTGAGGCGGTCATCCTGTGAATCAACACCCTGCTCGCCAGGCTCATGTCTTACTAAAATTCATTCCTACCCTATTAAATTGTGATTAACTCTATCTTGTCATATTTGAGAATGTCTAGAGTCGAGGACTGGTGCTTGCGCCGCTAGGTATACCTCATCTCTCCTATAAACATCCACGTAGTTCCGTCTCATCTCACAGGTACATTTTCAAGATCCCGACATATCTCTTGTTCCTGGTCACAATCTCTATCTTCTGAGTTCTTGCCAAAGGCTCCTTTGGTCCATAATGTAGTCTTTCGCCTTGTTCATTGATCCTTTTCGTACGTCCTGGAATTCTGTATAAAGACACAAGTTGACAGTTTCCAACGAAGGCATCCAATCTAGTGCTGGAACCTGATAGGACTCAGGCTGAAAGAGGATTAGTATGTTGGAAGGCCGAGACCACAACTGGCCATCTCGTGAAGAATGAGTGTGATCAGCAGGGATGTTGTGACGACCAACCTCCCGGGCCCGCTACCACAATCATCGTGCATAAGTGGCCCGCAGTCTTCTCTGGGCACTCGACATGATACCTACATTTTGGTCCGCAAGAAATTCCACTAGACGCACCGTATTACTGTGGGAGTCCTATGAGTAGCACTCACACTGTGTAATCGTAAGAATGAGCTACGATGAAGCTTTCGGAGATCACTTTACGCATGGCTGAATCCATTTGGATAGGACAGGAAGAACGGGATCATGGACAGGAGCTAGCCTTGCTGCCCACTCAGAGATGGTGTCCTCTATTCCCTGTGGAAGTCGAAGGTAGTCACAATCGCTACGACGAAGCCAGTGGGCGGACGAAGTGACCAGTATCTGTTCAATAGTTGTTCAGCCGGACTCCCGACGTACATAGGCAATGGCACTGACCTGCGAAATTTTCAGGACATTTTAACATGGAAAAGACTGAGTTTGGGTCACCTTGAAAACAGGGTAGGGCCGAAGGAAGACAGGTGTCACGATGAAAATGGATAGCGAAAACCGAACATGAATAACAAATGAGGACCCAATTTCTGACTAAATCTAGGCAGTCATGATATGGTCTCTCAGGGCACACGCGTGTGGATGCTTGGCGCTTCGGTCGGCTTATATGTAATCTCCAATGTACGACGGTATGTGCCATTACCTTCCCCTTGAAGATGTACGGTCCAGAAAACCACCGCTGCCATCCGTGTTGGGGATACAACTATCGTGATGACTGTAGGCTGTGTGATGCTGGTGGATGTCATGAAGTCCAATATGTACGAGGGTTGGATTGAGGATGAACTCGTATTGATCACGCAATGTCGCGCGAGAACGATAACAGTTCTAGATAATTGACAGACTCTTTGGTTCTTGAAAAGAAAGTATAATCGAGTTAATAGCTCCTATCCGATGAATTTGGTGCTCACCCATTTCAGATTTTAAAAACCTCACTTCATCCTCATCTCTTTCATACCCCCCTAAAGAAAAATGTACACAATACTGTTGACTTTGTCAGAAAGGATAGACAACGACAATCTCACGGTTCAGTTAAACGTGTTCCTTTGCCAGTGCGGAATTAAAAAGGCACTTTGCGTATGATAATTTCATGCAGCCATGGATCGTTATTAGAGAGGATTTTTCGCATCCACGATAGTTTAAGCGTACAAGAGTTCGACGGTTGACATTCCGTGATCACTTCTTAAATATAAGCTCGATATCTCTCAGGGACGTCCAAAGTATAATGAGATAGCAGAGATAGGGCGTATTATTGATAACATAAGATGAGAATGCAACAAGTACTACCAACATTCATGTCAGTATCAAGTCAACGATATCGAAGAACCACGCACCTTTTAAAAATACACATCACGCAGGAATCATTAGTTCGCCCCACGTCCTCACTGCCAATATACCCCCGAAGAACATAGTAGCACCAACGAGAAGATTGATATTTCCCGGAAGCTTTTCAGGTGCGAAAATTTCCTCCTGGAGAAACCTAGTTCAAGGTCAAGATGGTCGAGCTTAGACTTCCCGTACACGGTGATGCTGGCTTACCTCGAGAAAGTTGACTGGTCGTCGTGGCCGCCAACCGCACGTCTTTGTGACGGATGGGGCATGTAGGACGGGACGGAACTAGGTGCAGAACGACGGGCCATTTTTGTCGGTGGTGGAGGGAACTAAACTGGTGGTGACGTTCTCCAAAGTTTTACTTTTTTCCACGATTCGGGTTAGGGTTCGCTGGAAGAGGCGGCCCGATATTCCGTCGTGATCTTGAACTTTGTCATCGATTTTTTTAAAAAGATGTGGATGAACGATGCTCTCTTGGGAATGAATATGACAATGGTCATCTATAGACACATCAAAATGGCTTCTCTGGACGATTATTTACTAGAACTCAATAAACTCAAGGACCGACAGTAGCGAACGGCAATGTCCTACCCAGAATGGAGATCATAAAGGACTCCGCAAGAGTACGGTACTGGCAGAAGCTGAACAGACTTCTTCCGTGATTGAAAAAGAGGTCCCGTCCGCTCTCCTCAGGTGCGATGCTCAGAAATTTGGAGTCCAAGGACTTCGCATAGTGTTGGCCCCTCATCAACGGCTTCTCTTGGAAGTATCCTTGTTTCTGTCCGACGAGGATTACAGTATACTGCCTGTATTTACACAAGATTCATGGGTCCTTGGATCGCTGGCGATCGATTTCATGAAGTGACTCGCAGCTGTGAGGGTATTTCCGATATGCTGAGTGTCTCGGTCTGAGTCTCTGTTTTATTTCTTTTATGACAAACTTCCGATTTCAGTAGTTCCTCATGACTTTTTTGCGTCGACTTCATCAGCTACTTCCAAACCAATTTCGGTCCTTTCTCAGAGCAAATTCTCAGCTCTTCAGGATATTAATCTAGGAACACTTCTTCCGAACCTTGACCAGTTGATGTGCATTCTACAATCTATAGACGCTATGCTGGGTATGCTGGAGGAATCGGGAAGTCCAGCACTGGAGCGGCCGTTCGAAAATACTGCACGATTCTATGACACATAAAAATGTGTCGAGGCCGAATGCCTGAGTAATCTTCATCTCAGGTACTACATCGGAAAATACGATACTGGTATGGAATCATTCAAACTTACCATTACAATTCTCCATCCGGATGTCTATTCATCAATGAAATGAACTATGGGGATTCTGATTTGAAATCTCTTATTTCATATCTGAATCGTTGTAGTGCCAAGCTACTCGTGGATGGCAAACGGTCACAAATCTTAATAACTATTGGACTCCCATGGAGTCAGCTCACATGTCTGGACATTGATGTTTCATCAACCGCCTACACCTTGTCCGAAGTCTTACAGCAATACAGCTCCCTTAGAGAACTGTACATTGCAACCGATCATTTATTATCTATCCATATTTTTTCAGTCTCTGATTCGGAGTCCACCAACGATATTCATCTTCCTAATCTTTGTAACTTCTCAATGTATCCGGATACAATTTTCCATGGATCCCACTGCTACAGAGTTGGGAACATCTCACACATCTAAGCCTTCGAGGCGTTTACCCTGCAGATCGTTTGCAACGTATACTGTAAGAGTGCGCAAAACTGACCTAGCCTTCAATCGTCCTCTAAACTTCCCTCTCAAATCTCTTTCCTTTCCCTTCAAATTTTTGTGGTCGATTCTCTTTCTAATCACAAAATCGACCAAGAGGCCGCCATTGAGCTATTTCATACCTACGAGGCTAGAACAGGTAATGTTCAAAGACCGTGATCCTCTGGATCTCGTGAGCGGCTCCCATATGCTGGGGAAGCCTGGGAGCTCTCTGTGTAACATCTGTTACGACAGATATAGCAACGTTTCAACTTCACTCCGTGACCTCCTCGAGTCAATGTCATCACCTGCTTCAAGTCCCATTTCAGTCCCCTCTCCCCATACTGAACTCAGACTTCTTTTGAAACTCAAACGATTGGTTTGCATTCCTAAATCTGTCAAAGCTATGCTGGATATGCTAGAGGCAAGAGTTGATCGGGAGGTTCAGCTTCGATGTGGCGGATTAACGACGTTGAGTATTCGCACATCCCCTCAACGTATGTCCGATGTACAGGCTGAATGCCTCATTTAGTTCTTCAAATGTTCGTTCTCCTCATTGTTCACAATTGAGAGGAAGTCATCGACAGTAGCTCAATAGTACTCAGATGCAAGACTTGTTAGGTGGTAGCCACCTTGGCAAGTTCATACCAGACCAAGTATGTCACAATCTTACTGCCTGGCGCAGGCGACAGCACAGATAATATTCAGAGATTTATTTTGCATGTACAAGCTACTTTTAACTTTGTACTTCCAGTTGGTGTCCATCTACTAATGATTACCTGACTGATATTTGAATATCTGTTGATAACCTGAAAGTTGTTGTGATACCTTGCATGAGATGCACCCTAATGGCATAGTAATACTAGTATGTACATTGGTTTCTACCTGGGTGGCACCACCATACATGTTCAGTATCTGCTGGGTATGCTATACCAGACAATATATGGTCCTGGCTATGTTGTAGATGTCGCAGCTTGGCCACGAATCTGAGTCAACGAACTTAGAAGGGATTGAACCAAATAAAGGTCCATCCAGGTACTTGCAGCTACCCACACCTCATTGCATGTTTTGGTGTAGACAACACACCTAGCAGAATGTCAACATTGGCCGTTTTTGGATGAAAAATTTTGCCTCAGGGCGGGGGCCAAAATGTATAGTATGAGATAATTTCATGACGGCGTTTGTGCTCATTATACATAGCGCATTTAATCAGCGTGCGCTTCGACGTTTCACGGATCTGATCCTAACCAGGCCTGTCACTGCCTATCACGTCGCTTTTTCTTGATCATTGGGCCTGGTGGGCGCCGAGAACGAGTTCAATTTACTGGCATTGTCTTCGATCCCCCCTTTTGATACTTCACTACATACTGCAGCTGTCTACTTTCAGCTCGATGAGTACCGCTCTCTTCGTGAAAAAATTGGAGGACGAGGTAAAGTTACCGACGTGTACCCTCATCTCCTGTAAGTACATGAACGACTTCCGTCCTTGCAATCTTCCCGTCACAACACTACTGATTACATAAGGCAAGGCGACTACTGGTTGATAATTTCTCCGTAAATTAAGAGCACAATGCATATGTGGAAGACACTTTTAACAGCTTGAACGGAACCCTTCGGGCTCATATGTCACTGTTTCCGTTCAACCTTGCTGTGGCAGCCACCAGCGGTCTTCTTTTGCTCCAGTGGTTCTTCAAACCCAAACAAGCGGTCCCCCTTCCGCCTGGACCACCTGGACTACCTATTGTTGGGGTAATCAGCCAAAGTTTCGTTTCTTCAAGCCTGTCACTTAATCAGTGAAATCTAGAATGTTGCCGACATGCCTACCGCAAAGGAGTGGGTGACCTTTGCTGAATGGGGAAGGAAATGGGGTGCGCGCCGCGTTGAAACTTGATTCGACAACAACACAGGGGATTGACTTTTCGCTAAGGCGGTATTTTATCGGTCAAGCTTCTCGGACGTTCCATGATCATTGTGAACTCTGCGCAAATTATGGCTGAATTAGACAAACAAGGCTCTATGTATTCTGATCGACCGAGGCTTGAAATGGGTGGCGAACTGGTCGGTTACAAGGACACATTGGTGCTCAGCCCATATGGACCGCGTTTTCGGAAGTTTCGCAAACACTTCGCCCGCCATTTTGGCACACCAACTATTATGAACCGTCACAGTCCGTTAGTGGAATACGAGACACGGCGATTCTTGAAGAGGACGCTTGCTAACGTAGACAATTTGAACAACAATCTTCGCAAGTGAGTTCTGAATTTTGTTCAATCAGTTAATCTTTTCTCAACAACGTCTCATTACAAGGCTAGCTGGGGGTATTATTATGCAACTTACATATGGCTACGAAGTACAAGAGGGAGAGGACCCTTTCGTCACGCTTATCGAAGGCGCAAATGACAACTTCAGTGCTGCGACCGTTCCGGGTGCATTCTTAGTCGATTTTTTCCCCGCACTGAAGCATCTCCCTGAATGGTTACCTGGCATGGGCTTCCTTGCACTCGCTCGCGAATGGGCCAAGGCGACGCAGAATATGATCGAGGTCCCCTACAATTATACTAAACAGCAGATGGTGAGCGACCAATCTTGGCCGATTTCGAGCTGTAGTTTCATAAGGGCAAACAGGCTGCTGGAGTAGCCCGTTCCTCTTTCGTTTCGGAGAGCCTCGAAAATGAGAAATCTATGAGCCAAGAAGACATCCTCGAGGTCAAGCTCGCGGCTAGCTCTATGTACGGAGGTGGGCGCTTCGGGACCTCAATTACAATGATCTTCACTGATCGCTCTTTCAAGGTGGTGCTGATACTACTGTATCGGCCGAGTATGCCTTCTTCTTGGCCATGGTTCTTTTTCCAGGTACCCTTGAGTCCAACGCTTCCTGACTTATCAATTGACCAAGCATTGCAGATGTCCAGAAAAAGGCACAAGCAGAAATCGATACGGTCATAGGCAGCGAACGCCTCCCAACCCTGGCAGATCGCCCTCATCTTCCTTACGTCAATGCCGTTGTTACGGAGGTGTTGCGGTGGAACAGCGTGGCGCCCACAGGTATGTACCTGATTCGGCCAGCGTCTTCCGTCTCTACTGATCTCTGTAAACTCAGGTGTCCCACATACCGCCATGGAAGATGGAATCATCGGTGGATACCTGATCCCAAAAGGCTCCATCATCCTCACTAACCTCTGGTACGCCCAGCCAACTCTAGATCTCTTAGATTACTGATGAAAGCGTGTATAGGAACATGCTCCATGACCCCGACGTGTATCCGGAGCCTTTCGAGTTCCAGCCCGAACGGCACATTGCGACACCAGAAAAGCCCGCGCAGCAGAATCCAAGAACAGTGTGCTTCGGATACGGACGTCGTATCTGTCCTGGTATGTACCTTGCAGATACGTCACTTTTCTCGGTTGTGGCTAGCTCGCTTGCGGTCTTCAACATCAAGAAGGCCGTTGAGAATGGTGCCGAGATCACCCCCGTTCATGAGAATACGTCTGGCATTATAAGGTAGGTTACATTTACCCTGTCAAAACATTGTATTGACAGGACTCTTGGGCAGTTTCCCTGAGCCTTTCAACTGCATTATTATGCCTCGCTCACAGAAGGCCGTCTCACTTATCCATGACGAACATCTGTAAGACTGAAGGATTATTTCTATGCTTTTGATCTTGCTTTTCTCTCACATATTATACTCGATTTCCGAGTCTACACATCGAAGTCCTACTGTACTTATCAGACTGAAAATGGGATTATCGTTTTGAATGATCTGAACCATAGTTCGTTGTCGCACAAGTTGATCCATGGTGTGTGGTGTGTTCTTGTTTCGTATGGTGGATGCAATTTGCTACTACGTGTGCAAGGTTAACTTGAACAATGGCCCCTAGATGCATTTAGATCGGGTTCTGCAAGCTGGGATCCGTAGATGCGCCAGGTGCCGTTAGGTGCCGTTTCGGGAAATGTCCTGAATTCTTTCCTGACTTGTGTGATGACAATGTGGCTTTTTATTTGGACAACACTGCATCTGTAGAATGGGCGCGCGGGAACGTACGGAGTAGATTCTACATAGTCATTCAAATTTCAGATTAAGTATGCGTTCAACACCCTAGGCCTGTAAGGAAAGGGAAAAGAATGCCATCTCTTCATGTCTTATTCGCGAAAGTATAAATCATTTTGCATGGCATGTAGAATTGAATCAAGTTCAATCACGCACCCCGATCACTCGGTCCTGCAAAGAGTTCCGATTGATCGACGGGTTCTGGATCCTGCGAGGTAAGTATCTAAACGAATTGTGTACATAGTAGCCCCACTCTCGTTGAGATCAAAAGGCGCAGGTAACCTTGCCGTTGCATATATACGTGCACGATATGGTAGTAGACGCTTGAAGCTTGAAGGCTTCATCTGCCTTCCGTTGCAATGAATCATCAATCAAATCACATCCATCACCCATCACCACATCACGCGGCCTATATAGTAGTGCGCGGATCAGGATCTTCACGTACTTCGGCTAATGAGATGACGGTGCCGTACATACTTATGTATGTAGAAATTCTATTGATTCATTGATATATCGATGACAGCTCGCTTTTTCCTTATCCTCCCGTCCGTATTCAACATTCAATAACCATCTTTACTATAATACACATCGCCGGAGACTGGAGTGTCGTCGTTAAACTTGAATCGTACGGACATTTGGTCCAAGGTCGACCATTTCAGGCTTAGATCAGGGCTGAACCGTTTCTTTTCCACCGTGTCTTTCGACCCTAGAAATGATGTGTCCGAACAGCGATGCAGGGAATAAGGACGGCTATATTCCTATATTTGGCAGTTCTCAAACCTGATGACATTTGTGCGAGAAGAAGCGCCTGAAGAAGCTGCTTGTCATCTATTCTTTTTTCTTTAAGACCACTTGGTGACGTGGGTTCATGTTACTGGTACTTTTCCTGTAAGACTGTGAGACTCTTCCCTTTCTATCATGACCTCCATTCGTATAGCCGAACACGTTGACGCGAAGTGAGTGCTCACACCAACTAAGATTTCGTCCCCTCTGCTTAAAACTGATCAGCATGGGCTCTATGCTCATCGGCGTCATTGTAAGCGCTGTCTTGCTGGGCGTTTCTCTAGTACAGACTTTTTACTATTATCTCAGTGAGTAATCTTGTTCTTCTCCAGAACCAATCGAAGTGACGGTGCCTCTTCGAACAAGATTACCCCAAAGATCCCTGGTATCTACGAGCGCTGGTACATCTCAGTCCTCGCAAGATTGAAAGGTTCTTGATATCGCTGTCTTCAAGGTTGCCATTACCGCTGTATTCGACACCGTGCATCTCGCTTTGATCACGCATACGAGTATGCACGATATCATATACAGCATCCGCCGACTAATCCATCATTACAGTTTACCACTATCTTGTTTCCAACTACAAGTTTGTCCGAATTGTAGTTTTGTGTCCACTCAGTAGCTTATAGCTGGGACAGCAAACCTGAATCGATGGAACTTCTGATTTGGTAAGTCTGCCCCTCTCCTTACGACTTCTAGTCGCTAATCTTTTATTACCAGGTCCGTCCTAGTAAGTGTGCCCAAAGTTCAAACTTCGGTTCGGAACTGATGTATTCCTCTGTTATCAGCTTGAGGCTCTGTTTACGGTACATTTACATCCATGAAAATCCGCATGATTCCGACTGACTTTTCGCCTTAGGGCGTGACCGGTGCTTTGGTTCAGTGGTGAGGATCCATCGATCTGTCCATATATGCCATGAGGTTGAACGGTCGAAAGCTTCTATTTGACGCGACTTTGGTTGCGTGAGTACATACTGAACCTCGTTCATTGGGCTCCTATGATTGAGCTATATTTACAGTCAGCAACAAAAATAAGTTCTTGACTGGTTTCATCCTGGCTATTGTTGTGGCGAATGCCAGTAAGCTCTTTTCCTTCATTTCGACAAGAGAATCACTCGCTCAAGGTTTCTCTTGTACTCAGCGATGGGCACTGGTATGTCGCAATCGAAATGATTCATTTTGGATTAGCTCTTACATGCATCTTTCAGTTTGGGTGGTTCTATCGTCGGTCGTGATCCGCATTTACTTCGAACCTATACTGATAAAGTACCTAGGATGCAACTCAACACGTTCGACGAATTGCTGTCGATTTCGGTGCAGTCTAATTTAGCCTCGATTTTGAGCTCGATTGACAGTCTCCCAGCCGATTACCATCTCCATCAATGCGTTGTCAACAGCGGCAGACATTCTCATCGCAGCAAGTCTCTGCATCATACTCCACCGAGCTCGAACAGGGTTTAAGAAGTAAGTGTTTTTGCGTGACAGATAGAGTTGTGAGTTCGACATATAACTTTCTTTCATTTTAGATCGGACACCATGATCAACAGGCTGGTGAGTATGCCAGTGCCACACTTGCATTGATTCTGGTCTCCTTTCTGATGCTCCGCATTAGATGCTATTCGTTGTGAACACTGGAGTGTGAGTAAATGCCTTATCATCACCGATGCCACGATAGACTAATGGTCGGCGCTACTCGAGTTTGACTAGGTATCGATTGTCAATGTTTCCATATAGAACGGGGACTCAACCTCTCTTCAGCCTGTGTGCTATAGCATCACTCGTTTCTGTACGTATGTTGGCCTTATCAAAGCGTTCAGTTGTCGATCAGAATATGTTTAGCTGGTTGCCTCTCCCCTCACTTTGATTTACGCAGCGTTCTACTTCTGCATTGGACGCCGTGAGTTTCGGCCCACTTCCTCTATCGATTTTCCCTCATGTTATCCCTTCATTAGTGTACACGAACTCTTTCCTTGCTACACTCAATGCTCGAAAAGCCATAACCGGGCAGGTCGACGACGTCAGCCATATGCTGGTATCCATTCCGCCAACTCTTCTCAACACCCACCAAAGTTCGGCTGGAAAGAAATCACAGCCACAACAACAAACCATATCTGTTAGGATTGAGACTACACAGGAACAACATGGAAAGGTTCTAGCGAGTGACTTGGTATGTTTTCACCAAAATGGTGACCCTTACGTCTACGTCTGATCAACCGTTGCCGTGATCATAAGCGCGCCCGCTCACAAGGAAGGTTGGCCGACAAGGAGCTCTATAGTGAAGAAGACTTGGTATGTGCTCTGTATTTGCTTACCCAACACCTGTACATTGCCTTCTGATTACGCTTCGCAGAGACAGAATGCACCTCCAGTGACACTAAAAACCCGCGAATCGTTGGATTCTGATCAATACCCTGTCTAGCGGAAGGCCGTTCCCGCTTATAAACGTGTCTTCCATCACAACGGAATTTTTTCTCTAGAGCCTTTGATTTCCGTCATGACCACGTTAGTCGATTTCGTGGCGGAAACCTATTCCGTTGATGTGGAGCATCATTCTTACCAGATCCTACCAACTGGACCCTTTTGGAGTGAACGACCATCAATCCTCGGATGGATTTTAGCTTACGTAGTTATCGTGATCCTGGACATTATTATGTAGAAAGCATAGTTTGTATACTATTAAATTCAATGAGAAGTTCGTAAAATATAGCCAAGATATGATCACTTGAACATTCAAACGTTAGGAGAACCAACCGAACTGGTGTGGAAAAGGTCAATTATCCTCCGAGGAGAGCCTGGTTTTGATGAAGATGAATTCCTTCTAAACTGAAGTCTGGTAGGATCTCTTTTGAGGCCGCAAACGTGGCTCATTTAGAAAGGACAGAATAGTCCTCTCGGCTTTGTGAGGTCCATTCTAGTCGAGGATAGTGTGCACCTATATATCAACTGTTTCCATGGATTTAGTACACCAGTCTCCAAGTTAGTCACCCTTGTAGAAAGTTTGTCAGAAGGCTTATGGTCAGAGCCGCTCTGAGGGCTCTCATCCACGATATGAGACCAGCTTGAAAATTTCTTGGTGTTCGCTGTGAGGACTTGGCTGACATAGTGCTGTCAGCGCAAGTCAGACATGTACTACTCTGAGCAGCGTCACCTTCTTCAGCAATCTTCTGAAGACGGAGGGAATGGACGACCCAGTCACCGTACTGTTATATTGTTGCCAACGGATGCCAACTTCTTGGCGCCACAAAAAATTCGAAGCGGTCTGAGTCATCAATGGGCCGGCCAAGACTGGAAGTAACACTCGACAGAGGCAGTTAATTCAATAAAAATCAAAGAGGATCTGTGCATACTAACAGGGACTACACGAGGTAGCGTTGTAGCAAGAAATGAAGAACAATAAAGCAGGAACTTGAAATGACGAGAAATAGAACGAACTAGTCAAACTAAATGTAAGATCTAACTGAATCTAGGAAAGTCCTCGAAGGCGAACATATAAATCATGTTGTGGGAACGTAAATCTATTATCATGCGTCAATACGTGTACGTGATGGCGTAACTGACAGCGCACCACCAACCTTGTATTCATGACCCCCCGACCCGACCTCAAATTGAAGATCACAGCGTATCAGACAAGTCCAGACGTCAATCCATTGACACCTGACGACCCATCTTCAGGATTTTCTGGAGGGTTCTCAATGTCATCAACGGCATGTTCAACAGCGTCACTTAAATCCTCCCTAAAAGTAGTAAGTACAATTGCGGCCAACTTGAATTGAAATATTTCCTCTTACATCGCAGCAGTGAAATCTACTATATAATTCGAGCACCAAGTTAGAACTAAAATGATTGGACAAGCTAGTAGCAAGCACTTACGACGTGCAAACAGTTCTGCTCCGTCTGCCGACAAAAGGAAGTTAGAACTAAAATTATTGAGCTAGCTAGCACTTACGACGTGCAAGCAGTTCTTCTCCTTCTTTAGTCAAAGAGGGAATGCCAAAGGAGAGTGTCGCAAGGGTGACAGCGACAAGCAGGGAAATGATACGGAAGGAAGGCATTATAATCAGTTGAGAACACTGAGTTGGATACTAGCAAGAAACCTGGATCGATATCACTCAGGAAGTGAAACTCTGAGGCTGATGGGGACAAAAAAGGCTTCAGTAGGTCAATCTTTATAGCAAACTCGTTAGAGAACGTACATAAGCAAGAATCAATCGCGACGTGGCGAACTGTCTGCAGATGAAGTTGAACAGATGAGTGGTGTCACCCAAGAACCTGCTTCAAGAAATCAATGTACTGATCCAACGGTCTTAGAGCGTAGGCCGCGGCGTGCACCTCGATTCTCTTCGGTAGTCTAGACGCTATCGAGCTCGAGCCTCGTAAGGGCTTCAGTGAGAAGGAGAAATTAACCTGGATTAGTAGGTATACTTCACTTCAAGGTTTCGATGAATGCATACGAAACAAATCATTATTAATGCATCATTGCTCAAGGACCCCACAATTTGTATAGGAAATTTACTTGGGCCCGATGGGTATATTGATATGGCGAAAGACTTGCACCCGGACTCGGTGCGACGGTGCCATTAATTCTATGTGTACGGAAACGAAGTTAGCCATTGACAGTTTGCGTGTGAGCTCATGACTGAGAAGAAAGGAGTTGAAATCCAGGCTATCCAGGGATTTTATGGAATCGGAGGAGAACAGAATGAACACAGTTTGAGTATGTCAGTGCCCAGACTCAGGCTAAAGTGCGAATTACTTAGCCACAGTTCGATCCTAATTCGGTCGGACACCAAAAAAGAAATTTTTGGACTTTGTTAGTTTCCACTTTCTTCCGAATTCGCGATTGGGCCTCCTATACTACGACATGATTCATGATTCCAACTTGTTTGGAGTAGTCTTCTAGCATTGCACAGCGCGATATCGATGTCGTCTTGACACTCTTCACGTAACCTTTTGCCAGCATCTTCATACGATACTTTCAACTGGCCGAGTTCGGGTCCGACGATTGAGCGTTTGTGATACGGCTCGGTGAATAAGCGGGACCGACCAGATGCAACATACACACGCGTGACAATGCACGACACTTTTCGGCAAAGTGCGACACATGTGTCGCACTTTGTCCACGTGACTAATCACAGCAATGGGAAAAACTAAGTCTGGAAGGGGCTGTGGTTAGGGTTTTTTTGGTTAGGGTTTTTTGTTAGGGTTCTTGGTTAAGGTTCTTGGTTATAGTTTTTGGTTAGGGCTTCAGTTAGGGCTCAGTTAGGGTTAGGGTGAGGGACAGTATCTCATTTTCTTGTGTCACATTTTCTGCTTACATAACAGAATGTGTTGAAGATTAAGGGGTGTGCCGAAGATTGTTGCCCATGTGTGTGTGCTGCGTCTGGTATATCCTCCATATTTATCGGGCAGGCCTCAAAATTTTGACTCGGACCTTCACCCAACTCATAGCATCAAGAGTCCTTTTGATATCAGCAACTGGGAAACTATTTAA
>JAGGAW010008700.1:0-14120 GCA_017657375.1 Termitomyces sp. T27 | reverse complement strand
GGGGAACTCCCAATGCTAGGTGTGGACACTTCTGGGGCCTCAGAAGCATGATAAGAAACTGTATAGTACACATAAGCCACAGAAAACACTAAAAGAGGAAAACCTCTAAAAATGATAAGTCCAGTGATGGCAGTGATCCCTCTCTGATGGGAGTGATGGAACTTGGAACCCTGCTACAGAAAGAACCAGAGCAGCTCAGAGGATGAGAGTGTGACCAATAGGAAGGGCTAGTCAAGGAGGGTAGGATCAGGTAATAAAAGGAGAGAATAGAGACCATGTAAGGGGAAAAATGGGGATCCTCTGACAAATTGGTTCAGAATGCTGCCTTCCATTCATCTCCTTCCTTGATGCACATGTTGTTGTAGCCCCAAGGAACATCCAACTTGGTGAGGTAGCATGCAACTCATAAGTTGTTGACAAGTTCAGAGATGAGTGGCAGGGGGTAGTGGTTCTTAACCATCATTGCATTCAGGACATGGTAATCCTGAACCAGACATAGGGACCCATCATTCTTCTTAATGAAGAAGACTGGGGAAGCCATCAGTGATTTCAAAGGATGGATTCAACCTGAATTGAGGTTTTCTTGCAAGAACACATCTAGCTCATCCTGCTCACAGGGAGCTAGTGGATATACCTTGCAGCTAGAAGGCTCTGCATCAGGAATGAGCTTGATTGCATGATCCCATTGCTTGCACTCAGGTAGTGAGTTGAAAGAAGCCTTGAAGAATACATTCACAAAGTCTTGCAAGTGTCAAGGAACTATGCTGCCAGATGACTTAGGCTGAGAGTTGGCTGCAAATGCCTGGGCCAGCCATTGGGATGTAGTTTGACTTGCCCTAATCTTAGCTTCTATCAGAGGGGGTTGCAGTATAGTAGCATAGATCCTATCACCTACCTTGATAGCCTCTTCTAGAGACTCTGGATCAGGAGCACTGGTGAACTCACCTTCTCTCCCATCATCCCACTGGAGTTCACATCTCATACCCTGGATGTCCTTATAAAGGGCCTCTCTAGGAGGGAACACCAGAGATGGAGGATTCAGTAGGTCAATATTGGAGAAGGAAAGGTCCCCAATATGACAAGCATAAATGACAGCACACTCCTAAACCTTGGCTCTGCGCTCCTCTCATGCCTCCTCTGCACAAGTAGAGCAGCAGTGAGGACACCGACTCATATGCACCTTGCCCTTGGCCCAGTTAATCCCTGGGTTATGCTCATGAGGCCAAGTGAACCCAAAGATCATGTCTTGCTTTCCTAGACTTATGACAGCAAAGACAGCATGCTCCACATGTGTGCAATAGCCAAGAACAAGGTCTACAACTGAGCAGATTAAACCTGCCTCATTGCAAGTGCCATCAATGTTGTACACAATGGGATGGGTGAGACGGCAAGTAGTGAGGTGGTGTTGCTCCATGTACATTGCATCAATGAACAGTCCAATAGCTCCACTCTTGAGCAAGGCAGAGATGCTGCATGTCTGTCATGTGTCTGTCATCTTGACTTCTACATCCAGGTGCAGAGAGTTAAGAGACAGTGTGGAAGCCACAATGTACAGACAAGGGAGATGATGTTCCCAGGCAGGGACACAGCAATGTGACATGGAAGGAGGAAGAAGCACTCCAGCTGAGTCTTTGGCTGGTGGGGTATTTTGTACATCAAAGAGGGTGCTGTTGGTCTCAGTTTCTGTTGTAGAATCATCAACAAGGGGCAATGTATTGGCAGATTCTGCTCACATTGTTAGTCTTCCAAGTTCATCATTCAAAAAAACCAAATTAGAAGACAACAAGTGTTTCTATGCCACCTTTCCTGAAACATATCAGGCTGCAATCACCTGTTGGATAGCCAAACACTATCCTTTTGCACCATGGGCACAGTCTCAGGCTGATGGGTATCAAGAAGTGATTGATATTATGCACAATCTTTCTTCAGTGCCATGTATTCCAACTTTTGTCCCCACTCCTCCTACCAAGTTCACAACCTACATGCTGGGTGATGCTCTCACCCTCCCTCCCTAACTTCCCTGCAAAACATCTAAGGCACTGACACCCCCTATTACAACTCATCCATTGCCCAACCAAAAATTCCCTTCAGCTTCAAGAAGAGAGACAGCAGGATTTGCTGTTTCAAACAAAGGTGACTCTGCCAATGCAGCATCCAGCAAGGAAGTTCCAGCTGCATCCTTCACTGCAAGCAACTGCAGGAGGAGCTCTTCCTGCTCAGCTGGCAACAGGTAGCAAACCTCTAGACTTTGCAGACAGTAGCATGCAAAGTGGCCAGGCTTTCTGCATTGATGACAGAGCAATGGGGTGGAGGATTACTGCTAAGAAGCATCAATGTCCATGTGTATGCTGGCAGGCAAGAGACAAAAGGCAGGAGCAGGAGTGGGAGGGGCTGATGAAAATGCATGGGAAGGTGGATAGGCTGAGGATGGAGCTGGAAGAACAGAGTGGAGCAGTGCCATCAGATGAGACTGAGGACAGTGCAACTTACATTTCAACTCCATGAGTTGCCACTGTTCTCAAGCTACCTTGAACTAAGATTCCATATGATCATCACTGGGTTAGCCCTTGGCTAGGTTGTCAATTCTGTCAATGAGCAAGACCATCCCAAAATGTGAGACAGAGTTGAAAACCATCTGGATACCCAGCCTGCTTGATGAGTGCCTGGAAGGAGTCAATTGTTCATCAAGCATGCACTTTCCTTGACCATACTAGTCTTGATAATGGAGAGAAAGAGCTGCAGTCTTGGCAGAATCAAAGGGAAAGAACTCTGCACAGAAATCAGCCTTGAATGCTGCCTAATCTGCAAAGCTGCTTACCCTGCTAAGTGTAGCCAGTCTTCATGTAGGAGAGCATCCACACAATCTTAAGTGCATCTGAGATGAAAGAATTACCAGCAAGCTGGATATAGGTGATGCATGACTGAAGGAAGTGTTCACCAGTAGCACAACTTTCATCATAGGCATCAGGAAGCACAGGACAGGGGATTTTGATGTGCATGGTGGTAGAGGTGTTGAGGCAAGGCAAAATGGGGACAGTCCCTGATAATGAAGGTGCCAGAGCATGGAGAGGAGATGGAGAAAGGCAATCCAAGAGCACCTGGAGGAGTTGAAAGATGGTATCTGCTGTCTGATGCAGTCTGGCAAATTCTGTGGTGTGGTGAGAGAGAGAGTCCTGGGTGGCTTGCACCTGGGCTTCTAGAGCAAGCAGACAATTCCAGGCCTTGTCCCGAGGGTTGGAGACATCTGAGGGGGCAGCTAGAGAGACTGGTTGGATCATAGAAGCACTGGAGGGGCAATGAGCAAGTTGATGGGAGAGCTAGAGCTCTAGGACAAGAAGGGGTTCAAGACAAGCTAGAGAGGGCTTCCAGACCAAAGCTGGAAACTTGTTCTGCTATAAGGGCAACCTCTAGAGGCTATGGCTCAAACACACTGCTAGCAGAGGGAGATTCAAAGTATATTGAGTAATATACAGTTGCATATAAGCATAACTAGGACCTGGTAGAGGGAGATCCAAAGAGAACAAGTCTGAGGATTCTCTAGGCCAGGTTGAACACTTCTGGAGGTCCAGAAGCATGAGAAACAACGAAACAACTGTACAGTACTGGGCTGGGCTGAGCTTGAAAAGAAGGAGTGAACCAGGTAGTAATGGCATCAATTACTCCCTCTTTTCAAGGTCAGCTGATCACATGCAAGTTATATAACCCTTCACCTGACCTATGAAGGCATAACATGGGAGTCCCCTGACAGAAGTGGGGCAAAGTGAAGTGAGGTGAAGTGACATGTTATTAGGGGAGCAAGGGCAAACAAAGTGAGTGAATCAGGTAGTGAGGGCATCATTTACTCTCTCTATGAAGGCATGAAATGGGAGTTTCCTGATGGGTCCCAAGTGGTCTGTCTAACCTAAAAACAAGGCAACTGATGGTCCAGTCCAGTTCTGTGGTTTTCTTCAGTCTGAGCAGTTGAGTTGGGTTGAATTCCCAGATGGCAGTAGTTGTTGCAACATTGCCAACATTTTTAATGTGCCATAACATCTACACTTCCTAAATTGACAACATGCCTCAAGTAATTAGAAACATAGAAACAGTAAGCAAAAAATTTATAAAACAGGGAAATAACTCATAGAAGCTGTTTCTCTCTACTATTCCAAGTCAATCCTTGCTTCTTATGAATAGCTTTGACTACTTGATAAAGGGTTGTATTAGATGATGTGTTGTTGAGCATCACACATTCAAGCTAAGCCAAGTGAGTTCATGATCGTTTGATCAAGAGATTATCTACTCACTTTGCTGTGGTTGGGTCCCATGATCCCTACACAATCAAGGCAAGTCATGAGGTAATAGCCCCAAGTTATGACCAGTATGTTGTCCTGAGAGCAGCTGAAATCCAATGACCTCCAACCTCAACACCCATTTCCCATCTTTCACCTCGCAGTGGGCTGTGATGCCCAGATATGATGCTTGAGTCTTGTTTTCAGTCCAAACATTAGCTGTAATTGATACTCATTCTTCCTCTTGTTGCTGTACAACAGACTGACCTTGATGTCTACTTTCAGTGCCTTTAACCACTCAACCTATTCATTGTGGAGATAGATCTTTACATTGTGGGTTGAAGGCAAGTCCATGTTTGTTACTTTGAGCTGCATTGACATGAGGGCATTGTGGAACACTGGCTTGCTTGCCAGTGCCAGTGACTGACTTATTATTCAGATTCAGATAATCACCTCAATTTCAAAAATGCACCTGGTCATCAACTACTATCAATTGCACAACACTATTCAACACTCTTTCTTGTGTAAACTTCTTTGATCCAGACACTTTTTCAAATTCAATCATTATCTGCCTTTCACCCTTTTTCTTCCAGGCTTTCTCAGCTTCCATCTCCCACCATATGGTATGTGGAATTGCCCAATGATTTTTGGGTATATGTTTCTCATGGCAGCATTCTTGATAGATATTGTAGTGCTGGCAGATATGTTGACAACACAATGAATTACCACCAGTATGGAAGGACTGCCACTTGCCTTGCAGAGCAATAAAATTTTTGTCAGCTCTATATGTATAGGTATGTGTTGTTTTCATCCTGGAAAATCCACAAACTCACTTGCAAATTTTACACCAATGTCCAGTCACTTCCTCAACCTTTGACCCACTGATAAACTTTGTGGTTACATAGTCTGACATAATGAGAAGCAGATCTTTCACACTTTCCTTCATCATTTTCAGAAGGGCTGGGATTGAATTGGAAATCTGTATTTGAGTGAGTAGTGTTGCCAATTTATTTGACATGGGACTAACCTCAACAATGTCTTCTTCTTCTTTCTCTTCATCATTACTTACATCCTCTTCTTTGTTGTCTTCCTCATCAGAATTAACCTTTTTTTCCTTTCTTGAATGTTTCTTGGGCCAATGTGAGGACCCCAGATTATACTGCCAGATGCCATTCACCAAACCAGACAGGTTTGGCAAAAAGAAATAAGGTAGGGCACTTGAAAAAACAGACTTTTTGGGCCAAAATTGGGGGAAGGCCACTTGGAAAATGAGCTCATAATCATTTTTTGAGACCATTCATGAAAAATGGACAAAATGGGCCAAAATGCCACTCTGTGACTCTCATGTTGAATGTTGTGGAGCCAGTGCTGTGGGCTTCAAGCATGAGGATGATGTTGCTGCAGTCTTTTTACCTTGTGTTTTTGCCATTTGTGAGATCACTGTTAATGGCCAGGTTCAAGAAAGATTTGTTACCTTATTGTGTGTTGTGTTATTTGTGCTTCATATCAGGTAATGTTATTATGACAGAAAAATCTTTTTCTTTTTGCTTTCAACTTCATACCTTCTACATACTATTGAATATTACTGAATAAATATTTCATGAACCTATCTCTGCTATGTGAAGGTTGGTTGCCAACTCCTTCCAGTTGCAACCAGTTGCAATAAGGACTGGTTGCAACCAGTTTTCCATCAGTTGCAATCTAAGTTTGATATCATGCAACTGACAACCCAAACAACCCAAAAAGGCCTAGACCACAACCAATGGTCCAGTTGCTTTCAGTCCAGTCCAGTCCAGTTGCCTGGTCTTTTTTGGTCCTTGCAACCAGACCTTCAAACACTACCTGCCATTGGGGACTGTAACACTGCCACTGCACTTCTCACTCAAATGAAACTGAAACATGACAAGTCAACTATCAAATGCTTCAAGTGCAGGAAGATGGGCCATTACCAGAATGAGTGTACTGAGGCTGTTTCCAAGGCACCCACTGCTGCTGCTACCACACTGCAAGCAAACTCTGCTGTTGTTTCTGCCTGGGATGTTAGGTGTTTTGCATTTTAGAGGGAGCTCAGTCAAGGGGAGCACATTTAAAAGTCTGTTTTTATCTATTTCATCATCATTTCTATTCTATATGTTGTGACCACTGATAGCATCCAACCTACTTCAGGTGCAGAAAGGGCAAAAGAACCAAAAAGAAAACACCAAAGAGAGAAGGGAAAAAAAGAAAGGACAGCAAACAAATAATATGTATGTGAGGGGGGGGCAGTAGAATTCTCAGTCACTAGGTGAGGCAAATGAAAGGAGCAGAAGCTAACACTGCAGTAAACAATCCCAACACTAAGAAAACAGGAGAGTCAGTAAGCAATACCTTTTGGTAAGGTGAAATCTAGGTTGGGGAGGAGAAGGGGATCACAATGGGTATGCACATGTCAGTAATGGTAAGAGGTGCATTAGAAAGCAGTAAACAAGGGGATGTTAATGCAAGTTGAATGAAAGCACTAGTGTAAGTCTAGTGCTAATGCTGAGAGAGGGCAGATACCAACAGGAGCAAGTACTACTGCCAAGGAAAACTTGGAGGAAAAGGAGAAAACCAGTGACAGCAGTAAACAGCAGTAAAGAAACAGAGTCTAACACTACTGCTGAGTTGGAGCTAATACTCCTGTAAGTCAATGAGAGAAGAGAGAAATGCTGAGGCCACTAAGACACCAAAGTTGATAAAACACTGAAGTTGGTAAATGCTGATAAAAACAAATGCTAATGCTGAGGCCTCAACACACAATATGGATGTACCAACACAGAGACATTGAGATCTGAAGATAGACACTAGCAGCAAGATGGAGAGGACAAAATTTGATTGTTATTGGGGTCTAAACAACAGGTTTTTATACTAGTGCTGTGTCTAAGATCAGTAGGTAGAGTGTTTTAGATAGTGGCACCAGCAGCAGTAACTAGCTTTGTTCTGTGGTGGTGGTGATAGTACTATGAATGGAAAACAAAAGAAACATAGAGATAAAAACAGAAAATGTCAGAATAAAATGAAAAGTAGGTGTTTTTATTGATATTTTGTAATGTTCTAGGCAGATAGAAAGTAATCAAAAATATTGGAATGCTTGCCATCCATCAAAAGCTTATACTAGAGAGGGTTTGGTCATATTTTCACAAGCCAGCATGGTGCACTGGTCTAAATGTGCTATTATTTGGTTGGCCAGGGCTTGCAGGCTCTGGCAGATTTTTCCCATGTCTAGCTCTACACCAACAGCTTCTTGGTCTTTTTGGTGTGCCATAGGTCCTGATATGGTCATGTGAATGTCAGGTGGAGATCATGTGATTGGTCATGTGATGGGCATGTCACATTTCTGCTGTGGACCTGGGCTTTTTACTGGTTTTGTTGCTAGCCATTTTTGAGGCTCATCACCACTCAGAGGGAGTGTTGAACAAAGGACCAGCCATGCCATTACCTGTTATGGTAAGTGTCAGCCATCACATGGTCAAACCTTATCATGCATTATTATACAGTAGTATATACACTGAAAACCCTAGTTTAGACTAGTACATCCTTGCTACTACATTACCTATGGTACAGAATATACATCTATAGCTTTATTCTGTTCTGCACTCCATGCCCTGCTCACCCTTGTGACTCTGTCTGTTCCAACAATTTGGTCTGCTCTCAGCTCCCAAGCCACTCATGGCTGCATTAACCTATCTCCATGCAGACTGACAGGCACTATATATCTCTGCTGAGCCTGCTAGCACTCTGGTGCATGCAGTGGATAATACCACAGTTGGCAATCAGTTCTTGCATCATTATCAACATTCATAGCCATGACCTGCACCCTTGGCAGTGCCTGCTGCCCACCCCAGATAGTTGACAGTGACACATACTCTCCTTAATAGTGCTGGCCTTGTGGTAGCATATAATATAGCACTGTTGCTGATCCTTGCACAAAATGGGGGGGCAAGTCATATAAATGATATCTGTGGACTGGTGGTGGCACTGCAGTTCTTGTCTGCCCATATGTGGGCTGTTCACTCAGAAACAATCCAGACTGCTCATGTTGTAGCTGTTGCCTGGTTCCCCCCCCCTCCCCCCCAATTCTGGGCCACCCTGGCCTGGAGGGGCATTATGCTGGCCTGACTGTCCATAATATGACATATTAGCTACAAAATTTTCATTAACATGTTCCTATGGACATGTGTGGCTAACAACAAGTCACTTGTCAAATTTTCAAAGCCATCACCATCACCAGCTTACTTACTACCAGCATCTTGGTCTTAGCCACATCTTCACTAGGCATTTATGTGTTGTTTATGCATCTCAGCAACTGTCTTGGGCACCTAACTCTCTGCAGCTCCAAGTATCAATCAAGCCCTTCCAATTTGGTGCATTCAGCATACAACTCCAATGTCATGTCCCCCAAGCTCCATCTTACCTCAAATTCAAAGTTTCCATCATTTGTCCAACAATGTCCTAACAATTCCTGGTCATCACCCACCCCAAAATCATAGGGCTCCAGAGTCACTTGGTTAGGAAACAGTGAGTCATCACTTGGTTGATACAGTTGCAAAAGCAACACATGAAACTTCAGCACTCTGCACCTAGCTTGAAGTGCTGTTGGCAGTTCCAGGACATAATTTGATGTGGCTGGTTCAGCCACCAACACTTTATAAGGCCCAATCCATTTAGGGCAAAGTTTCTGTGCCCATCCTTTGGGCAAGTTGAGATTTTTCATTGACAGATAAACAAGGTCTCCCTTGTCAATTTTTGGCTCCTTGTCCCATTAGGTGTTAGTGTTGCACATCTGAAACATGTATGCCTCAATAATACCATCATGTGCATTTGCCAAGTTGTGAAGTGCTTGTTGCACAAAGGCTTTCACACCCTTATGAATCACACCATCAGAGTGTATCTCTCATATCATCAACGGCATGTACCCACTATTGAGCTTGAATGGTGCATACCATGTAGTTTTGGAGACACTTGCATTGATTGCAAATTCCACAATAGGCATCTTATCAACCCAATCTTTTTGGTCTGGATGCACCATTTTACAGAAAATTTGCCTAACATTGCAGTTTCCACACTCCATCTGCCTGTCAGTCTGCAGGTGAAATAACATTGACATTAACAGTTTGGCTCCCAAGAGCTTGTACAGCTCTTTCCACCATTTTGACTAGAACTTGGAGTCATGGTCACTCACAATAGAGCTGGTTAGGCCATGTAGCCTCACAATTTCCATGAGGTATATCCACAATAGTTCTGATGTGGTCATCATTGTCTGCACTAGTATCAAATGCACCATACTCATCATATGGCAGATGACAACCCAACAAATAGTTGAATCCCAATGAAGTCCATTCTGATAGAGTCCCATGGCTTAGTGAGGATGTGTAAGGGGACAGTCCATTTTCTTCATTCTCTGCCTTCCCACAGTCACCAAGGTGTCACACCCCCTTAATCCCCTTGTTTTCCCTATGTTTCACTCTTATTTCTAGTTCCTTACATGTCCGATCACCTTGTAGTGTCACAGTCATGGTCACATGATTGCAAATCATTGTACAATGATTCATGGTCATGTGACATTCATGTGACATGTGTTACATGACTTTCTAGTTCATTTTTCATGATTCTGGCTCTGGGCAACCTTAGACTTGTTCTCTTTGGATCCCATAATATCTAACCTCTACATGCTACATAGGCAAATTATGAAGATAAGCTCAATGGGCTATAGAATCACCTCTTTATGATCAAACACCTCCATGTCCCATTCATATCCTCCCAGACTGTATTCAATAAAGTCATTCTCAAGTAAGCATTTATATTCATTTGCATTACAGGCCTCCTGACACCATTGAGTGTAAAGTGAAAACTACAATGATATCAATGGATTGCTCATGCCCCAGGTCATGTAAAATGATGTCATGTCCTGCATGTTATGATGTGCAATATCAACTCAAGCAAATGTACAAGCAAATGTACTGATAGGTTGAGTTCTAAATATTGCAAGCCTGAGGATATGTGATAGAAGTGTACCATGATATCATAAGAGTGAGAACTTGATTCAGTATGGATATATGTTCTGCCTGTGCTTGAGCCAGCACCAATCAACACCAGCCCAGAAAATTTTAAAGACAGAAAATGAATGTATCAGATGAGTGGAGAGATGCTAAAGATTTCTAGTTATGGATTGGTAGAGATGAGGATTGCATCGAATCAGGCAACCTGAGAAGAAATTTGGAGGGAGTTTACAGTTTGTTGTACACTTGCAACCGAAAATGGCCCACGGATGAGGGCAATTGTCAGTGCTGGGTAAATAAACTACAAAGCATGAATATGAGTAGAATGATAGGGAAGAAATGATACACACTGAGAGGGAAAAATAAGCTGTTTGAATTGCACTACCACTGATTCTTCCACCAACATCAGTGGCATTCACAGCAGATATCACAATGTTGATCATCTGCAGGCCAAGGCATTAGCCCCTGGATGAACATAACAATCTACAAATCACACCTGAAGAAAAGCATAGACAGCTCCAGCATCTACTAAGAGATATAGGATCCGCCACAATTTAACTGGTTGATGCTGCTGGCTGTCCATGTTTGCCTGTAAGAATTTCATGTGGGCCCTGTTATTTCAGAAATTGGTGCTACTTCAGCAATGTGTGAGGTTCAAATAAATGGTAAGTACATACCACAGTGTCCATCCAATAAGAAATGTTGCAACAAGGTTGGTTGAAAATGACAGAATTATGGCTGCTTTAAATAGCCCATTAAAGATGCTACTATTGGATAATATAGCTGCCAGGATGATGCTAGGGTGTGAATATATTCCTAGATAAACAAGTGTGACAACTACATGGGTATCAGCCTCTATACAATATTAGTCAAGAATACCACATACCAAGGGTAGATAGCAAGAATCCTATTGAAATATACAGTGCCCAGTGCCGTCTTTCAAAGACAACCCATGCACGCCATATAATGAAGGCATCATTGATGATTGGCTAAGTCATTATGGTCAGCAATGGGGTCAGCTATGGTTGATAAGTTTAGAACTAAACACTTACTGGGATAAATTGAAACCAGTTTTGAGCTATGTCCAATTTTACCACTATGGCATTGATGTTATCCAGACGTTCAGAAAGAGTCTGGCTACTAAGCTGAAAAAAATGATATCCAGCTATTGCAGGCCCAATGGATACTATTAGATATCCAGTGAATCCCACAATGCTTAGTACAATTGTGGCTAATTGCCCTTTAGAAAACCATGTCATAGCCTGATGCCTAAGAGACAGCATATACAGATCAGAAGGACTCCGTAGACTTCTTGAGAAAAATATCTCACTGAGTAGATGAACAGGCAACAGTGACTGCAATTGGTATTAGTAAACCTGTTGAGCATTCAGCAAATGGCATCATCATTGAGAGAGATGGTGGACCATAGCAGAAAAAGACTGGTGTTGGGAAAGCAATCCAGATCTCAAGCACATCCTGCCCCATTCCTTGGATAAGTGTCCGCTCTTCAGGGGTCATGATGGACCAGACACTGAATGGAAGAGAAAGGTGAGAGGGAATGTACAATGGCTGTATAAGAAGCTTGTCTTCTATCAATTGGCTTGTAAAGAATGTTCTTGGCAGATCTTGTACGAGGGCTTGTGCAGGCTACCTGTATTTATCCATTGTCCATTAGTACTTATAGGCACCATGCCATCGGAAATCAGCGATGAAAAATTTCTCAATATCAAAGTTGAATTTATATATAAACAGGTCACAGGTGTATCCAAAAGATCATGTTTCACCCACTCCATGTGTCTGAGTGAATTTTGATTGTATATCTTGATTGTAGAACATCAAATAGATTTACCAATCATTTCACACTCCATTCATTGGTCCCGGTAGGTGGAGACATAATCAGTATCAATCACATCAACTGGAATCTTGTTGACAAAGATCTTTTGATGTTCTCACCAACTCTAAATTTACCAATTTATCATCGAGATTGACGTCAAGTGTCCTTTTTTCAGATTGATGCCATCTCTGACTTTGCTTGATACTGTTCATGGCCATATCTCATATCTTTGCGACATTATATCATGCTATGATGATCCCATTCGGCTTGAGCACGATGATCTCTAATCTTCTGATGTTAGTTCAGACATCAGGCTCATTAGCTCCACTGCTTGAGTTCATCAGAAGAACACTCTGTACGTCATGAGGAAAAGGTATAATATCTTCAAGTTACTTCTCAGAGAACTGCATTCACTTCAGTGAAAATCAGGTGTTGTCAACATTCACCTTTAGTCAAGTTCACCGCTCACAGCTGACTAGCTAAAATTGTTACATCTTTGTTCTGCCGACTACCTCGATGAATGTCTCGTTGAGTCTGGTACCGTGACTCTGTTTGCTATCTTCTTGTCTTTGACTCCCGTTCTCTTATCTCTGAACTCAGATCATTTGGTAAACAATGCCTTTTACTGGGAGAGTGGGATATATTTGACATGGACAGATTTCCATCAACACTACCTGACTTAGGGTTTTCTTGCTGCATCATACAGAGCTCAGCCATCTGTCAATGACAATTCTTTGTGATGGATACGCCAGTGTATTCATCCAAGGGCATCATATGCAATCAAATCTATCGATTTTATCGTTCCTGAGAGTGACATTCATGTTCACGCCTCAGTGCACAGGCAAAGATGGAGGTTAGTGACTTGTACGAGGAACAATGTATGTGCTGAAGCCACGCTCAGAAAAGCTCAAAAGGGCTAGAGGAGTAGAAGATGGTTGGGAGTTGAGCACACTGTCACAAGGGCACAAGACTGGCTGATTGAAGAATCATGCTCGGATCACAATTGCACAGACTTGATAAGAATTGTTGTGTTCAGTGATAGGCTAAGGCGTGAACAAATCTGAACAATAAGGGCAAAGCTACAACCACGGCTTTTTCCCTTTGCCCGAACAATAATAGTCATTAGAAGACAGATCCAAGAAGCTGACAGCACCTTCCTCATCATGATGCACCAGACAAACGTTCCGTGTTCGAGCCGAGTGGAGCGTAGTCTGAATGACATTCTATATCAAGTTGAATCCGGAACCAAGATAGGGAACATGCACCCAACGACTTTCTTGCGACCTTTTGAACCAAATTCGAAGATCCACTGTTTGGCACAAATTATAGATTTCCGTTTCCTTAGATGCCACCTATCATTCAAGAGTTTTTTGGTTATTTTTTTTGCGAATTTTTCCAAATTTCGTACAGGTGACCATGCCACATGCCATAATGCGACACAATGGGAAAACGATTACTTACATATCCTGAATGTTGTGACGTGTAATATCAGCTGAAACCGATGTGCAGACAAGCATACTGATAGGCTGAGCTATAAATATAGTGACAATAGACATGTACAGGCCAAGTACAGGCCATCAGAAGATCTTTGTGCAGTGCTAAATCAAAGTGGAATATAATTCATAGTTAAAAGCTCAAAACGAGCTTGTCATACATTCAACCATTCTACGCCTGCATTACCTATTGTACTACTTATTTGCTTGAGCCATGACCCCCGAAGAGCGACAGACCATTCAATCATTGGGGTATGATCTCATTGCAAACTGGATCACTCTTCCCCTTTGATACTTGTGAATAAGGGTATGTAGCCTTGATTGAAATTGCCACACCTAGCAGACGAGTAGAGGGTCATGACTGCAATTGGCATCAGTATACCTGTGAGCTATTTCAGCATGTGTAATCCACATCAAATGAGGTAGTTTACCGCAGCACAGAGAAGCAGCTCCTGATCATGCACAAACTTGGTATTCCATATTCCAACTCGCAGTGGTTTGTCTTGGG
>JAGGAW010008699.1:1554-19705 GCA_017657375.1 Termitomyces sp. T27 | reverse complement strand
TGAAGTGGATTCGAAGAGTGCAGGCTGTGGCATCGGACCTTGCAATTTAATATCTCACCAAGACAGATTTACAATATCTTGATAAAGGACAACAATCCTAGATGTACCTTTCAATATGTAATATGTACTCAAAGTTGTGAGGAGGATTATCGGTATCGACTGGCGGTACAAATGACGCGATGTTACTAGTAGCATGACGGTAGACCACCTTAGGGGCTTTCCCTGAATCCCATCAAGTACCGCATGCTCTGGAATCCAGCCTGAATGAAGGAGCTCATCAGTACTACGGACTCGGAGTTATTCAACACAGTTCGTACCACGGGAGAGAATTGCGGGATCCTGACGAGATAACGTTGCATGAACTTCTTTCCAGTGAAGATACAAGGGAAAAACTTACATATGTCCGCTCAGCTCGACTTCGATGTATGTCAGTCCACGCTCGGTATGCGCAGTGCCTAGAGAACCAACACCATCGATGATGAACGAATCATCAGGTATGGGCGTCTGGAAACCTTGTTTTCCAGCCCCTGTAGAGACATTTTTAATACACCATAGAGAATTACCATCAAAGACGATGCGCAACTCACAGGTCATGCTGATGAGAGGAAGCCCCCCGGTAAGGCAACAGTTCATTCGATGTGAAAACCGCTTACTTTTGGATAACAATTCTTGTACTGTATGATTGCATCAACATGAGCTAACGACAACATGCAGCCCAAAATCATCTTACCCCTCCGCAATCAGGATGAAGTCAGCGAGACCATGGATGATGACAGTCCTGTTATTGTTCTCAATGACGTTAGGGAGAACGCTCAGTGCAGATGGCAAGCTAGCGTCTCCATTTGGGAACACGTTGATGCTAGAACACTCTTCCCAGGTGACATTCAAAGGTGCATGAATTGCCTTCTTAACATCTTCCCGATCAAAGTAGAGTGGGGCGACTTGAACTTGCGGGAAAGAGCCACTGAAATAGATGGAAGGAAGCCAAGTTCCAAGACATTTTTCGAATACGAGTGAAGTGATACGTACGGGAATCCGAGCACATCCCACAGGATTGGATAGGTGTCGAAGACGCGATAAATGTTGAATGCAGGGTTAAGACGTAGCGCCTCCTCGAAGATGATATCCCATACATCGCAGCCGTCATCGGCCGAGATGGACTTGCCAGGGAGAGGAAGTTTTTCATTGGGAGGGTACTTGAGGTACTTCTTGGTGTAATCAGCGTAGTTGCACTCGTTGTTGAGAGCGTCGAGCCCCGCGAGGAAAGTTTGGCTGTATGCATGTAAGCCTTTGGGATCACTAACAGTGAAAGCCATATGTACTTGAAAGCAAAGACTTTCTCATAGCGATGTACAAAATTAACAGCAGGGATTTGTTCTTGGATGACATCATAGGAGAGGGACGCTGAAATTCAAGGGTCAGGATTAGAACTGTCATTAAATGGGGCTTAGTTACGATCAGCAATCCATGTTCCCAGAAGTTTGAGTTCAAGAGCATCCGGATGTTCATAGATATAGTTTGCAATATCTGAGAGCGGTGCGTATCAGTAGCGATGACTGAGCTGATACCTCCTTTCAACATACAAGGTACATATGTACCGGCATACTATCGTATCATATATCAGGAAAAGGCGAACTGTCCAGAACCACAGAACATACGCTCTCGCCAGTGACATAAAAGTTTTTATTTTTGAGTTCCAAGAAGACTTCGAGGAATTGCTGCAGGAAACCAACGAGCTGAGCAGCAAGATCATTCTCATCCTGCAATACTCATTCCGTTTATATGAAAACGTGACATTACACTCATGGCCTACCCTGATGTTGGGTTCACCTTGGGAGAAACCTGTGCCAACCGGCTGTTCGACCCAGAGGACGCTAGATAAGTTAGTCCAGCTATACTCATTTTGGGTAGGCTTTGCCTGACCCAGGCCCCAGGAGAAAGGCTACTCGTCATACGTCAACAATGAAATCTCAGCATGTCAGAAGAACCAACTGACACCATTCTCCTGTAAGAGACCTTCCAAAGACGAGCAGCCGGGTCCACCGTTTGTCCTATAATATGATCAACACGTAATTTTATCACCGGTGATGATTGGTGCTCACCAGAAGATGAAATCGTCGAGACTGCCTTGCGGACCGGGTGGAAAGAACCAGAAGAACAGCTGATGTGCATATCAATACGAATTATCGCGATGGCGACACGTGTACGTGTATTCTGCAGCTTACTTTGCGTGTCTCGTTGGCATTCGCGCTGATAGGCAGAAGCCCTGACCAACTGGGTCCGATGTCCCAGTCAACCTCAGGTATCGTAGTTCCGTCGACATAGAACTCTACAAGTACTTAGTGAAATCACGTGGAATTGAGAGAAACACAGAAAGATGTACCAGACGCTCTGGGGTTTGAGAATGTTATATTTTGCGGGGTAGCCCGCTTGACTGGGAAGTTATTCTGGAAGCGCTTTGCAGCAGCTGCCTGACGTGCATGAATATCTGCCTTGAGAAGTTGACGAGCTTCTCCGAACACGCTCGCAGCGACGACGAAACTTGCCAACCAGAGCTTATAGAACATGATTAGAACTGTCCAACGTGTGCACAGACAGAAAGGGGGGAGTGGAATGATCGACGAGTGGACAAGATAGTATTTATGTATCCGAGATCGCTTGTGATTGACGATATCGTAGGCACGACTGTATTGTCCCTGGCGGACCAGACATATGTATACATACGCACGTACTTATCCACATGACTATTCAAAATTTCAATGAGGGAATTAACTTGCACCAGCAGGGATGAGTCTTGGCCTCCGGTAGGCTGTGGCTTGTCATTCAAATTGGAACTTAAGACATTCATAAGATACGTCTTCATCCAAAAAGGAGCCGTTCCCCCACCGGACTGCATAAAATATCATGCTAATGATCCTTCTATCTTATAAGTAGTGACAGCTGATACTATGCATACAGAAGACGGATATACGACTTACCTCTACATATGTGAAATTGATCCATGATCCAGCCCTCTAACATCTCTAAATTTAGACCAAAGAACTACCTGAGGTTCGAGGACCGACCGGTAGAACAGAGAGATAGTGTCGCTTGAGTAGTGCAGGACTCTTCAAAGCCCATGATCATTAGTCTAAGAAACATCTTAAGCCAGAAAAGGGCTATGCCGCCTCCACATTTCGTAGGTAAATCCTCAGAGAGATAGAGTAAATCTGAGTAAACTCTCTTTAGTCCCGGGGCTGCGAGAGCTTGACGTCGTTCTCTGAATGTACGGGTGAGAGTGACTGTAAAAGATACTTACTAGATAAAAAGAAATCGGACTGTCGATTTGCCGAAGCCGAAGCAAGAAGAGTTAGACGTTGATCAAAGAAGACAAAACCGAAGCCCTTGCTCGGGCCAATTTTTTCGGAATGGCTAGTCGGATGGTCGACGACGGTGGGTACAAGTTCGCACGTGGTCAGAGTTGCCTTCGGCAATGGCCGTTCCGACAAGTTTGATCGGGACTCGGAGCGACGCTTGGTTCAAGATGCGGCTTCCTTCGGGTTCCTTCCTGAATGAGTCTTGGGTCGTCGTTGGTTATGTAGTAGGTACGATGTCATTGACAACGGCATCGGGTGTGTAAACGAATTTTTTTAATATTCTTGATACTATACAGAAAAGAAGGCCAAAGGAGCTGCACCAAACGTAGTGAGTACTTAGGTGCAAAGGATAGCCTAGTGGTTTGATTTAGGTCAACGGAACTTTGCCCTAGTGTGGGAGTATTGTGAGTACCAAGCATCTAGGGCCATACAGCACTCGTACAACACACTGTGACGAATATATCTAATTGGAACTGGGAGTGACAGCGCCACGCCTTATCTTTTTTTCCACCAATCCAACATTGCCTCGACATATTACCGAATAATTGTGCGTCTTCTCCGCCAGATTACCTACACTCTGGCACATGTGATGATTCTCTTTTTCCGTCGCATTATCAAATTTATAATAGGCACACGCCTTCAAGTCCATTGTTACGAATCCGACTACTTATACAAGAACACGAAGACACATTCTTGATAACTCGAGCACCAAGAAAATTCGGCTTATGAAAGGCTTACAGGCCTGCAGTGATCCCGATATCCTTGGCCGAGGACAAAAACTTGTAAAGAGCAAGTGTATCGAGTTTTCCTGTCCAATTTATCAGCATCGAAACACTTGTCACTTGTAAGGAAATTTAAATCTAACCGTTGCTAGCCTCGGTTCCGCTGAATCCAGCAATCAATCCGAGCGAGCTGAAGCCCGTGACTTTCTTGGGAGGGTTGGAAGGGGAAGGGAATGGACCTTATTTTCTAATTAACATAACTTGTTCAGATTTAAGAATCAAACAATACAAACCAAACGTAGTAATGGCTCCAGTGCCCTTGTTGTATACCACAAAGCCAACACGTCTCAAGACAGGCTCGTCGGAGTCGTCATCGGTGGCACCAAAGAAGCCAACAAAGAATTCATCGGCTGAAGAGTAGTAGGCATAAATTACTCGTTCACAGCACTGCTGAAAGCAGTTCTCACCTGTAAGGGAGTGAGAGTGGGCGTTTCCCTCCCTCTTTCCGTGAAAGATGGTCTTGGGGCTATCGTTGATCATATCGTAGGTAATCTCAATGCCATTGACAACGGTATTGCCTGTGTAAAGAGTGATCTTGCTGACCTTCTTGATATACAGATGAGAAGGCCAAAGGCCAACTGCAAACGTAAGTTCAGTCTTGAACAACATGGACTCGAGGATAGAATTGCTTACCGTCCTGTACATCGTTGAAGGTCTTGGTCGTGGTCGCGTATCCGACAGCCTCAGAAACGACAAGAGCGAGAAGAGACATTGTACAGAGTAGTTGTGACTGGGACGTTTGAGTAGAAGAGCCACTGGAGGTGCTGTCGAGCTCGATGTGACTGAGACCCTTTATATCAAGTCCACTGAGTTTGACACTGTTGAAGAGCGAACATCGGAATGCAACACGTTAAACCAGTTCAGGCTGACCCACTGGCAGGGCCCGGGGACTTCGCTGCTTCTCGACTTCAATAGAGCGGAGTTCTCAGAGATTCTTTCAATGGTAACACTTTGTCTTCCTTCAGTTATTGACAGATTGATACTTACACTGTACGTTACGGTGTTCATATCAAAGCCTGTCTAGATCTAATACTATTTAGTGTTACTTGATTTTGAATTCCAATTGAGCTGCCACCTGTGGTCCGACCCTTAGCAAACCCCTAGCGCCACATCTCCGTAGTCAACAATTCTGAAGTGACTGAATTTGATCATTCAAACGATTGTCATCGGCTACATTACGTTTCATTTCTTCCTTCAAGATCTCTCAAACTTCGCCCCGGTGCGAGGCGCATTGTGGCCTCCGATGAATAGCAGATACCTCGGGCTGCAGTTGATCAGCCTCTGGCTAATCAATCGCTCATTACGTTGTTGTAGATCTTTGCCTTGGACCTTTCTAGTGAAAAACAAAGAAAAGATATCAGGAAAAATTGCCGGTGAACTTGGAGTTTCTTTAACCCACATTTAGCACACCAGTCAATCAGACTGGCTCTGTTGGAACTTCAAAGATTTCGAGTCTTTGAGTGTATTTCGGCCAAATTACGACCCCACTTCTTCAGATTCTATCATTCTGAATTCAGTTACGCTATATCACTGTCCGGCCCATACAATTATTGATTTCCCCATTTCATCGAACTTGATTCTTGAATTCTGAATCCTGTGCGACCACGAGAGACATACGGCAAGTTATTTCCACGTTAGCGCTAGAACTATACCTGAGTCCCCTTTTTTGTGATTGCCCGAGTATTTCGTTCTTACCAATTGCAGGTTGAACCTTGCGCATGCAGGATATTCAACGTCCTTGTCCCAACCCCTCCACCTATAGCAGTGATATTGATCTCCACGCTTTCTGTACGTATGGCTCTTCGTCAGGTTCAACTCTCAAAAGAGAATGAACTCGCTATTTGTGGTAACCTCCCGAGGTATATTTTCCCCTTGTGTTCTCGAACAAAAAACAAGGGAAAAAGACCGTTGTCACCGTAGGATGACTAAATACTGGGTGACCTGGTCAAAAAATGGTTTTGAGAATCAGGAATAAGTAGGAGAAGCCGCCCGAGCATACACTTGATTAATGACGTTAGAAATCCAGAAGGAATCTAGTGGCCAGTGGTTAGCAAATCATCTGGCATAAAGGTCGGAACTATGCACCTCCTTGGAAGTTTCTTCCGTATTGGACGTCTTAGTTCGGCCGGTTGTCTCCAGCTTTCTGTTGATTTCGAAGTTACCAAATTCGAGGAAGGGACATTGGTGTAAGTTGGTGTCCTCGAAGAAACCGCCTTGATCCAGCGGTTTCGCGGTCAGGAAACTGATGATTAGTCAACGGTGGATTCTGAGGTCGACAATGAGAACGAGCTACATAGGCGCTGGATCTCTTGAAGTGACTACTCTCTTACGTTGATGATAGTCGATCTGTTGAATCATATCATGCCTTGTTCGGCAATGACCGCTCCGACCGGCGAGAGGTGCGGCATTATCATCACCTTGAACAAGTACTAGCACCAGTCTGTACTTGTGCGGACGCTCTAATCAACGTGCGGTTCTCGAGCAATAATGTCATGATCTCAAGTCCTGTTCAGGCCCCAGGAGACTTTGCTATTATTCCTCGATTTCAATCGAGTGAAGTCCATGGTATCGACAACTTGAAATTGATAATCTCACAGTCTACGTTACATTTTTCACCACGTCAACACCCACCTCCCTAATGTTATGTGGTGCCAAGAAGCTTGGAAGGGTTCGGCTGTTCGCCGATTAAAAGGGTATTCGACGACCCGAATTACTCCACCTACGGCAAAATAGTACCAGCTGCTTCTTTAAATCCAAACAAATCGTAGCGCCACATCTTCGTGGTCGACTATTTGCCACAAACTCAGTTTGATCATTTAACTTCTTCCTTCAGGGTCTATCAAACCTTGCCATGCAATGACTGCCTGTTGTTTCCGCGATGCTGGCTCGCTTACGCCGCTATACCTGACTTGGAGTGCTCCCTCGTGATTGCGGCAGTAATACGGCCTCACCATAACACTTTCTCAGAATGAACCTTCCATTGCCCACTGGACAGCCTGAAGGAAGAACTAGAAGCCCGGCCATGCTAAAGAACTGTTTCAGGAAACAATAACTCGTATGTATGATGAGAAGCCCGAGCATGCACTTAGTCAATGACGTTATATATGTAATCCAGAAGGAATCTAGGAGTCTAATGACCAGTGGTTCTTTGATGATACGAATACATGGCGTAGAGTTCATGAAAAGGTAATTACATAGTTGAAGGAACAGTTAATAAGTAGAGGACTATAAGACGAATATGTACAACCGGTAATCATCCCAGTCGAATGCCATTTTTTCAGATCCCACCAGGAAGCAAATCACCTGGCATAAGGATGGAAACTGTGCTGCCCACGTTGTCCAGACCTTTGAGGACCAGTACCGCCCATAGGGCCAGTAGGCGTCGCACCCCCGCCCGCACCTCTCGGACCTCTCGGTACATTGGGACCCATCGTCCCAGCACCACCACCCATAGCGTTACCACGACCCATACCGCCCATACCTCCACCCATACCTCCACCGCCCATACCACCGCCGCCCATACCGCCGCCCATACCCATACCGCCACCCATACCGCCGCCCATCCCCATGCCCATTCCAGGACGCATCCCGCCGAACCCAGCACCCCCCATGCCCGCCGCGGCCGCCATCATAGGGTTCATCCCCATCATGGCGGGGTTCACCTGCCCGCCACCGGCCATCTGGAACATACGCGTGTAGAGCTGCGCGAGAGCTTGAGGGTCAAACGGTGTATTTGCTGCACCGCCCCCTGCAAAGTTGCCCTGTTGCTGTGCGTTGAAGCGCCCGCCACCGCCGCCACCACCACCACCCGCGGCGGCTTGGAAGTTTCCACCACTTTGACCGTCTTCGTTCGGGTAGCTGTCCCTCTGGTACCGAGGCTGCGCAAGCTTGACGTCGATCTATGGATGTTTAGTTAAAGGTGACTATGTAGTAAGAAAAACAAAGGACCGTACAAGCTTGCCGTCGATTTCGAGGTTGCCGAAGCCGAGGAAGGGCTGAACATTGGTGTCCTCGAAGGAAACGAAACCGAAGCCCTTGCTCCGGCCGGTTTCGCGATCAAGCATGACAGTCGAGTCAATGACCTTACCGAACTGCGAAAAGAACTCGCGCATTGACTCCGAAGTGACACTGCCTGCCAGCCCACCAATGAAGAGCTTTGTCGCTCGCTGATGCTCTTGTCGCGGAATTGCTCGTTTTGGATCGATCTATCATTATTTGTCAGCAGATAAAAATAAATAATAAAAAAGAAAAAAGACATACAATTTTACCATCGAGGACATGTTCGCGAACCATCACAGCATTCACACTGGCGGGATCTTCAAATGTCAGGAATGCAAAACAGCGAGAGCGTCCGGCGGCGTCTCGCATGATGGTGCAAGCATCAACTTTGCCGAACTGTGAGAAATAATCACGAAGCGTCTCTGAGCAAGCCCGGTAAGCAACACAAAACGACTATGGAACTATGAACAAATATGTACCGTCCGTTGTATCCCAGTTGAGCCCGCCAATGAACATCTTGCTGTAGAGTTGAAGGTACGACGGGACGACAAGAAGGCAGAGGCAGATATGGAAAGAGCAAAGAGATTGCTATTAGTAACGGTAGGCTAGAACAGAGAGATGTGATGACAGCAGAAAATGGAATGAAAAGACGCTACTGAGGGTGTAGCCTAGCCTAGACATAGAGAGGCACCAGCTACAAGCTAGGGACGATTGCGACTGACTACGCGTGCGTCATCTACAGAGCCTCGCCGCGCTAAGAGCGGCCCTAGAGTAACGCCTAGGATGACGAATCAGTGACTTGGCTCTCTACTCACCCTTCGTCTTTCATTTCCGAGGGCCTGATGGTGCGTTCGTTGACGGGTATGCTTTGATATGCCCCAGATGAAGGAATTGATTCGGATGGCTGCGGCTGTTCGTACGTGGGAATTTGTTGCGTTGCGGGTTGGTGTTGGATGGGTGTCGATGAGGTAGTCGCTGTATAGTAGGCAGTTCCATTCGATTCTGTTGTCGGCGCTGGTGATGGCTTCACTGCTGGACTTGGGTCCTTAGCCACTGGTGCGGGCGCCTTCGTTTCCGCAGAAGGCACTTCTGACGAGAATTTTGTATCTCTTGGGTCTGAGGGGCCCTCGTCGCCGCCAAACTCTTCATTGCCATAAAGATCTATAGGTCAATGGTAAAGATCAAATCATAAGAATAAGCTATGAAAATACTTGCCGCCGTACAAATCTGCGTCAAGGTCTGACATGGTGGTTGGTGGACACAAACGACAACTTTCAATTTGCAACACTGCCCCCAACAAGCTTATGTCATCGTCGGAACACGGAGTCCGCATTTTCCAAGCTCCGAACCGAAGCTTGGACCGTCTCATCAGACGTAAGTCATCTCAGGCAGCGGGCCTCTGGCAGTCTACTCTAATTCTTGACTCTGCGACCGACTCATGTGCAAGGTACAAAGTGGCGAGCAAATTCGAGCGCAAACGATTAATATTACCGCTGCCATTACATGTCCTTGTGCTTGTCTTGTACTGTTCGTGTTCATTGCAGGCTTTGGGGCTGGAATGATTGCTGTCGTGTGGATGAAAGAAATCTAACGACGCATCAGCTTTTTTTCACGACATCTTAACTCCGCTGAACTTGCTGTGACTACATATTCTTTCGTTAAATAGATTTCACGGTCTTTTGTGCTATAATCTTTTCATCCGATATACAATAGATAAATTGTCCTCTTCGCGCGGTGATACAAGGTGCTACAAGAAAAGTCTGTTCGTCTGTTTTTATATTTTGCACTTTTTCTACATTCTCAATTATCAGATCGAAGATCATATGTTGCTTATCTTAACGGACAACTCACCGTGCTTCACAAGCCACAAACTGAGGCGTCAACCTGGACTGACGTGGCATTAACACGACCCAGGAACATCGCCTGATTGTCCGTTAACTTGTTCATCGCCCCCAACGCGATATTGAAGTGAGAGCGTCCAGTGAAGAAGTGTACGAGACTGAAGCTTGTTGGGTGCTTCTGGCTGAAGATCCAGTCCTTTTCCAAGTTCCTTTTATATTCTGAAAATCAGCTCTTATTCCAACGCACGACCCATCGAATTCCCATACATCTATGAATTTGACAAGAAACTTGGAATTCATAGAATGATGATCAATCGCACAGCGGGATCATGTCACCGTAGACCTGTCAGTATTCTAGCTTGGGGAATAGGTGCGAGATCACAAGGTATCAGAGAAGGCGCCGAGTGGCAGAGAGAAGGAAAGAAATATCAAGTCAATGACGTCATTGATTGAGTTTCCCGTCAAGGCCGTGGTTCGCTGAAGTCAAAGAGAACCGTCACAGGGACAATTTGTAAAAAGTCCAGAGAAAGAACAGCTCGACTTTGATACTTCGTACTCAATTCCGTAATCCTGAGAACCAGAATCCCGGGCCGCCACGACCGCGCTGACGATGGATACTTTAGTAGTACTAGTGGCTTGATATATGGATCTTTGGAAATGTCGTAATACCGTGACATACGGGCAAGAAGCTCAGAATCGCTGTAGCGTTGACAATCCTTCTTGTACCAGAAGAATGGGAAGTTGGAAGGGGGTTTCATAGAAGAATGTATCCAAGATTTAATGGCATCGCCGACACATGTGACCACTGAAAAAATCAATCGAATGAATGATCAGAACTTTGACAGTGAAAAGACGTTGCGAGTTGGTTCCAATACAGCCGTATCTTGTGTCCTGCGAGCGCTGTTTGTTAGTTGTGTGAAATAAGTAAGGGTGAATTGGGGCAATGCTTAACTCATGGACCGTTAAGGTCCGGAAAGAATGCTAGTACGACTATTTTCAGTCATTTCAGCACATTATAGCTACAAATATGTTCATGCCGACATTTCAGTGTATCCAAAAGACTATAAAAAGACGATGAATGTGGGATAACGTAAATTTCTGTGCTTACTAGTTGCCAATGCCAGCTCATCCGTGGTTATAAGCCTCGTCTCAACGCAGACTCGGAGCTATGTACAAGCCTACAGCATTTATGAAAAGGAACAAGTTCAACGGCCATCGGCTCAACCGGATGTCCGAAGCCCGGTGATTTCCAGTGACGGATCATACCATTTCCGCAGATTTCTGCTCGACAAAACAAGAGACAAGTCAATTCAAAATTCTACTGAGCTTGGAGTCAGGTTGGACTCGGGAGCCGGAGCAGGTGAGTAGCAATAAGATATATACGATGTGACGATTTCTGAAGTGCCCTTTGCCCTTATCCCTACATTCACGTCTTCTTTACATCACGATAAAATATTGACTCAGGTCGGCACGGTTTGCGATCACAACATGACGATTCTCAGCAGGCAAGAAGCTGTTATTGGCATCCTTGGTGAGTCGTGCTAAGCTTTTTCTGTCCGTTGTCTGACCTCCTATGAAGCCCTTCACGACAGTTTGTCAAGACCAAGCCCGTTTGGGGAACGTGTGCCGGTGCGATCTTGCTATCTCAAACGGTGGAAGGCACAAAGAAGGGCGGACAGGAAATTTTAGGCGGGATATCTATTACTATCGCTAGAAACGGCTGGGGATCACAGGTAGAATCTTTTGAGGCTGATCTCAATGTTGTCGGTTTACGCTATCCCGAAAAACCGTTCACGGGTGTCTTCATCCGCGCTCCGGCAAGTCCGGTCCCATGTTTGATTATCGCTTTACTGATGGAATTGATAACAGGTCGTTCTCGGGCTCACACCGGGGCCCGATGATCCTCCCATTCAAGTGATTGCTCGCCTTCATACAAGTCTCTTACCGCAATCACTTTCTTCGCTGGACGAAAATGACCCCAAGACCATCGTTGCGTTACGTCAAGGACGACATTTTTTGACCACCTTCCATCCAGAGCTTACCCAGGATAACCGCTTTCATGAGTACTTCGTCAAAGAATGTGTCTTCCCTACTGCGGTTTGAGACACGCGCAGCATCATACACTTCTGACATATTTACTTTTTGCCGACGTGGCATATAAAGTTATAGTTATGTATCTTCGGCTAATGGGAACTACGCATAAATCGCGAAACGGTGAGATGATCCTTACCTTTTCAGATCATCGCTCGTATCCGGATTATCATTAAGATCGACTGTAAGCAGACTGTCCCAATGGTCCTCGTTGTTAAGGCGGAAAGCGCTCTGAGGCTCGTGAGCCTCAAGCAAATGATTGCAAGTATAGACATTACTCGGATTTCCACGCTGAAGCGTCATGTGAACAACCACTTACACCGAAACCCTGACCTTCACCCAGCAGAACCCACAAGTGGTGCCTTCGCTGTGTTCGATTTCCACGATGCCCGCATGGCGTCTAACACATCATATTGTTCGAAATCCTTCTCATCGCATAGATAAATACCCTTGAGCATGTTGCGAGATCACCTTTCTCATACGTCACACCCACGATATAATTGTCGTGATGTTCTCTCAGCTCTGGTTGACGCTTATCGCTACGGCGAGTGTGCTTGGAACACAAGGGCGCCAGTTGCGCAAAGAGGACATCCATGAACGACAAATTGCTGCCGCTAAGCGTTGGCGCACGATTCCCGGCACTGAAACTGCCCACGCCCACTCGTTCCCAGTGAAACGTGCCGCCCCCAAGAATATCACATTCTCGAACCCTGCAGCGTCTCGTACGTGTAGATCGCTGTTCGCATTGAGATTCTGAATGATTGTCTTTTGTTGTAGAGTTCTACGTCGACGGGACGACTATCCCCGAAGTTGACTTTGATGTCGGACCCAGTTGGTCAGGATTGTTGCCTATAAGCAGCGACCAGAACGAAACTCGCAAGGTAAGCCCAACGATCAGGCCCATCACCCAGGAATCCTACCGTGTCCCCAAAGCTCTTTTTCTGGTTCTTCCCACCTGGTCCCGACGGAAGTCTTGATGATCTCATCTTCTGGTGTGTTCTAACACTGATTCCTCCTTGTTTCGTACCAACTCCGACTAAATAGGACCAATGGTGGGCCGGGTTGCTCGTCCCTTGAAGGTCTTCTCCAAGAGAATGGGGTATATGTCCATTTTCCTCGATTTCTGCAACACAACTGAGACTTTTGTATCGTATTTTAGCCTTTCCAGTGGGGTTATGGACAAGCCAAGGCTACCGTGAATGAATTCAGCTGGACTAATCTCTCTAGCGTTCTCTGGGTAGAACAGCCTGTTGGTACAGGTTTCTCTCAAGGAAAACCGAATATCAAGGTGTGTGTGTGACGGTTAAAAAGTGTTCTCTGTATATCCTCAATGAGACATTTAGAACGAGGATGACCTTGCTGCACAATTGGTCGGATTCTTACAGCAGTTCCTCGAGGTCTTCTCGGAGTTGAAAAATAAGAAACTGTATCTGTCAGGCGAGAGCGTGAGCTTGACGCAATTTGCGTTTATGTTCTCCATTCTTATGATTTCCTATAGTACGCCGGGGCCTATGTGCCTTGTGAGTTGAGTCGATCAACTACTGCTTCGCATGACAAAGGATCTCTTTCTCAGATATCGCTAACTACATTTTTGAGCATCCCACTCTTCTTGACTTGAGCCTTCAAGGAATTTGGATATCGGATGGTAAGCACTTAGAGTAACTCTAGCTATGACCAATATCCTTACTTTTAAAAAGCGTCGCTATCATGGGACGTTGTTCAAGAACAGATACCCGCAGTTGACTTCGTTCACAAATATGAGCACGTCTTTGCTTTCAAGTGGGTCCCATTTTCAATTCAATGGGGCTAGGGAATGTTTATCCGCGTCCTGTCTAGCCAATCTTTCATGACACAGCTAGATGCCCTAGCAGTGAAGTGTAACTATGCTGGTTACTTTGACAAGCACGTCACGTACCCGCCTACACAACTTCTTCCTCTTCCTGGAAAATCGACATCTGCAGATCCTGGATGCGATGTGTGGGATATCATCTTCGAAGCCGCACTCATCATTAATCCTGCGTTCAATATATACCGCATCTTCGATACGTATCCTATTCTCTGGGACGTACTTGGGTTCCCGTATGTATACGTATTCTTTATATGCTTCTGCTCTCACACTTCTTTGTAGAGGATCGTTCGAACAGGTCCAGGTGTCGCCTATTTACTTTGATAGAGAGGATGTGAAGAAAGCAATCCATGCACCGGTGAATGTGGACTGGACAGAGTGCTCCAATATAAATGTTTTCCCCAAAGGAGATGGAAGTCTTCCATCTGCTCTTAGTGTTTTGCCAAATGTTATCGAAAAAAGCAACAGGACTGTCATTGTCCATGGTCTTGCCGATTTCATCCTCATTGCTGAGGGGTGAGTGATTTGTACTTGGACGTTGAATGCACTGATGTGAATGTGACAATATCATTTAGAACGAGGATCGTCATTCAAAAGTAAGTCTTACCTTTCCATCGACCCATCGGCACATCCTCTGATCGCGTGTTTTCGCCCTTCTAGTATGACTTGTGAGTTTCGAACGATATCGACTCCGTTTTGAAGATTATACTGAGGATCTTTCTAGGGAACGGAAAGCAAGGTTTCCAGACGCCCATCGCAAACGATTCCTTCATTGTTGATGGAGTTGGTGCTCTGGGAAATACTCATAATGAACGAGGACTAACATATGTCGAAGTCCAACTGAGCGGCCATATGTACGTATGCGTCTTCGGCTTATTGGGCGATTTCTCACCAATGTCTTCTAAAGGGTGCCACAATTCTCCCCGGTGGTAAGCTGCCTATGAACCTGACTCTTGACCAGTCTCTGACATATGTTCTAGGCTGCATTCCAAATTATGCAGTATTTGATGGGCCGGAGAGCAACGCCTTAGAATGAGTGTCGTTTTCAATCCCTTCGAGTCAAGTCTACATGCATCGTGTTCAGTTCAAGGGTGGATGTACATACTAGGCTAGAATGGATTGTAGGTCCGAATCTACAAATATGCATTTCTCCCATTCTAAGACGGCGCCATGGTCTGTCACTCCCTGTATATAAAAGCGAACCTTCGTAGACTTGCCAACGCCGATCTCAGACCAAAATGGGAGTTCTTTGGGCACAACTTCAAACATTTTGCTTTGACCTACCAAACCAGTCGTTCCCAGCCATATGGCTTTCTCAGGCTGACCAATATACCCGTCCGGAGAATGTGGATGCCCGTAAATGTTGTAGTACATGAAATGAGGGAACCAGTCATTTGACGGTTGTACTGCCCAAGCAGATACGGGATCATCGGGCGAGGTTATGTTGATTGATGTCAAGGGAGGAAAAGATGCGCCGACTTCCCAGGAGAGTATTCCTGGGGTATCCTTGGACTTTGGTGCAGTGACGTTCGCCCACAGTATCATGGGACTGTGTACAGCAGTGGTCGATGGTGGTATGGGGTATACGTTCAGCTGTCCGATACGGATCTTCACATCCAAGTTCTGAGCAGGATTGTCGGCTGCAATAGCAACGACGAGACCAATTTCACTCCTTTGTCTAGCTATTTGATCCTGCTCCGTGAGCACGCTGAACTGGATGGACAGCTCAGACCAACCACCTGGAAGTTCACGGTCCACGTGAGCAATGGAATGAATCTCGAATGAGGCGGCGTCAGCATTCACAGAGAGTCCTAAGTCAAGGTGAGATTGACCAGATTCGATGACCTTGTAGTATAGAGTAGCTCCGTATTTCGTGCCAGTAGTAACGGATAAGGTCTGTATTGGGATCCAAATGCTCCTGAACATTGCATCCTCCTCCTTTGAGCCGGGGCAGAACATATCAACCCTAACAGAGTTTCCACCATTCCAAGCGTCTTCAAAACAAATTGCTGGCAAGACCTGAGGCAGGGGACTAATCCGTTCGCCATCATCCCACCGTACAGCAGGGACAGGCCACAAGAGGTCGCCGATGGAGCATTGTTTATCGATGTCAGTCCAGCCATCTGCCGTCTGATAAACGCTGATTCCGTTCACAAACCAGGCCCGACCAACGCCAGGACTGAACGTGGTATGAAAGGGAAGATCCAAAGGGTCCGGAGGGGGATTATGGGGGAAAAAGCTGGCAATGGGCCGGAATGGACCGTGGGGACATTCGAGCTCCCCTTTCCGTCTAGGAGCTTCAAGAACTTCAACCTCACCGCTCACAGGTCCGACCCATAATTTACGATCGTAATCCCACCACCTCTCCCAGCTGAACTCTGGCTTATCCTGTTCGCTCTCCCAGGTCCAACCTTGTCCGAAGAGTGCAACACTGAGACCTAGAGAATCTGGGGCGACATGGGTGATGGCTTTGTACGAACCAAAGCCTCCGCCGCCATGTGACCCACGGCCCCAGACATCAACGCCCATGTATATATCATTCAAGGATTTCTTTGACGTCCGAGGCTGAGAATCTGGGGTATTAGCAGCCGATACTAAGTCCAATGATAGAAAGTACTCCGCCGTCGTATTTGGGTAACTTGGCGGCCACTGGACAGACGTGAGTTGGAATAATATAATTCCGATAGAGAACGTACGGTGTAATTTGTAAAAATGGTGGTAGAAGAAAGGAAGAATGGAAGATTTAGACTGTTAAGACGATCTTGCCATTTCAGCTGACCATTAAAGATCACGCTGTCATACCTATAATCACTAGAAGATAAGACACAATATAACGATGTGGGACCCCCATAATTTACCAGTGAGTTTCACCATGACTTCCGACCTTGGTTACGATCTCGGACTGCAGGACGGTTATCCAAGCGGCGAGGGTTCTACACTGCTCGACGCCACCACGAAGTGGACACTCAAAATTCAAAAGATAACCATCGAAACCACGTTGAGAAGCTAGCTCCGCAAGAAGTCTTGCATAATGTGGAGACAATGGAAGAGAGATGGATCCAGGAGTCGCCTTAGCAGGCCCATTGACAGATCGAGGGAGCTGTCCTACCAAAAGACGAAGACAGTCTTCTTCGCCGTCTCCTTCAAATATTCTACAGTACAGTCGAACGGTAAAACGAGTGATGTACATTGGAGAAAGGGAAAGACATACAGAGTACCGAGGATCTTTGCACCTTGTCTGTGGGCTGCAGTGATCCAACCAGGAGGAGGAACTGTGACACGGTGATGTGAAAAACTAATTGGCAAGATCAGTCAACAAAAGAGGTGGATTTCGAATCCAACTTGCTATACGAAGGTATCGCAACTAGACCAAAAGTTGTACGTGTATGAGAAGGCATACGGGTTTTCACTATAGCCTCCCTAATTGCAAATCAGTGATCTTGGCGTATAAACGACAGCTTGAATCACCTTATAATCATGACACACCTTTCGAGAAATGAGTAGACCATCCCTCCTCATTGATTAAAGGTCTGGGTTACCAAAAGCTTTCCTCCATGACTAGACACCCCATCATCTGCTCGAGCAATATATCTAAGGACACCGTCGAGTTTCCGATTATTTGGACCTGCAGCCCATGTGTCAAGATCGTTTAATGAAGAGAAATAAGGAGCGTCTATGTTAGAAGACGAAGTGTTAGTGAATTGTGGCATCGTAGTTGTCAGCGCAGAGGACCCACGGCTGATTGTATGATTACCGCTATATGGAATTGTTTGTCGACTTTGATCAGGACCCCGAATAATACCCTATGATCGTTGATCCCAAAATTGCCCAAAATCGCGATTTTTGTGTAGACATAAAGCCCCCGTTTTTGTGTGGAATGAACCCAGGTTTCCCAAAATTTTCTGCTCCCGTGTGGACATGCGGATCTAGGTTTTTTTAGCCCAGAATTTGTGTGGACTGGCGGATTTAGGTTCAAAATCACTCAGAAAAGGCTCCCAGCACCTCCCAAGCACTTACAAAATCTTTGTAGCACATGAGAACACTCTGTACAAGTAGAAAATCTACCATATGTCTAGAATTAATCCACCTCCTTTGCCTGTCGCTTCCTAAAGAGTTGCATTGCCTGCTTGAATTGACCTTCATGATCCAACAAACCTCTGAAAATGTCTGCATCAACGATGTCAAGCTCGAGACCTGCGCTTATACCCGCTCCAATCGATCTCGTTGGCTTGTACA
>JAGGAW010008698.1:0-19809 GCA_017657375.1 Termitomyces sp. T27 | reverse complement strand
CAGAAAGCCCCAACCAGGAGTCAAACCTGGAAACCCCTAGCAACAACTGATTTTGATTATGTCAAATCCGATTGAGCTATTGGGGTGTTGTAAAGCAGGGCAATAAAAAAAATTATACCAAACTCAAGAAGATATGTTTGAAGTCCCTCACCAAAGGCCAGATATTAATGGAGCCTCACACACCTAAAGGAGTAGGAAATTCTGGCAATTTGGTGCAGCTGCGATTTGGCCCCCAATATTCACCGATCTCCATGGTCCCTGAGGGACCAACAAAGATGTGGCCCCGACCCCATATCAATCTGAGCAACTGAGTGCTATGAGGATCCAAGAAACCAACAGGAATGGTGAATTTGAATCACCAAGCACCTGTCCACCAGCAGTAACAGTGCCTGATATTTGCAGAGCCTCACAGGGCTGAAATTTCAGCAATTTGGTGCACCTTCAAGGCTGTGAAGATCTGAGGGACTGACAGGGAGGCAGCCCCAAATCCATATGGACCAGAGCAACTAACCAGGATGTGCTAAGCCTGGCAAGGCTGAAATTCCAGCAATTCAGTCCAGCTCTGAGACCATGAGCATCTAAGGGACTGATGGAGATGTGGCCCTAAACCCATATGGATCGGAGCAACCAACCAGGATGAGCCAGGCCTGGCAGGGCTGAAATTCTGGAAATTTGGTGCAGCTCTGAGGCCACGAGGATCTGAGGGACTGACAGGATAGAGCAACTGACCAGGATGTGCTGAGCCTGGCAGGGCTAGAAGTTTGGCAATTCAGTGCAGCTCCAAGGCCGCAAAGATCTAAGGGACCAATGGGATCTGGCCCTAAACCCATATAGGTCCAAGCAACTGACCAGGATAAGCTGGGCCTGGCAGGCCCAAAATTTCAGAAATTTGGTCCAGCTCCAAGGCCATGAGCATCTGAGGGACAAACAAGAATAGTGAATCCAAATCACCAAGCACCTGTCCACTGGCAGCAACAGCACCCAATATTTGCCGAGCCTCATAGGGCCAAAATTCCAGCAATTCAGTGCACCTCCAAGGCCATAAGGATCTGAAGGACCAACAGGGAGGTGGCCCCGAACTCATATGGATCAAAGCAACCAACCAGGATGAGCTGAGACTGGCAGGGCTGATATCCCAGAAATTCAGTGCAGCCTTAAGGCCATGAAGATCTGAGGGACCGATGGGATATAGCTCCAAACCCATATGGATCGGAGCAACCGACCAGGATGTGCTGGGCTCAGCAGGGCCAGAAACCCAGCAATTTGGTCCAGCTCCAAAGCTGTGAACATCCAAGGGACCAACAGGGATGCTGAATCTAAATCACCAAGCACTCATCTGCCAGTGGCAATGGTGCCCAATATTTGCCAAGCCTTGCAGGCCTGAAATTCTGGCAATTTGGTGCAGCCCTAAGGCCACGAGGATTTGAGGGACTAATGGGGATGTGGCCCCAAACCCATATGGATCTGAGCAACTGACCAGAATGAGCCAGGCCTGGCAAAGCCAAAATTCCAGCAATTTGGTCTAGCCCTGAGGCCATAAAAAAATTCCAGAATCTCAGGCCCGCAAGGCCTGTCACATCTTGGTTGTTCACCAAGCTCTGACAGACCTGCATCCCAAATTTCCCCATCTGGGCCAACCAGACCTGCTGAACCTAGTGTATTCTACTACTAATCATCTGCTGGCCCCCCACCATTGATACTTTACTGACTATTAATCATTTGCTCCCAGGTCTCAATCACTACAATGTATAGCATCTGCTCCACTGTCATTCTTGCTACAATGTAGGTCCCTGCAGATCCACTCACACCCTATTATTGATGTTTTAGGTATCCACTCCCATGTTCACTACAATACATTGTATTTCATCTGCTGAGTGGATCTGCTGGCTCCATCTCATGCCATACAAATGGATGTCCAAAGGGAGGTTACATACCATACAGTGTAGTGCCTCTACCTAGGTCCTAAACATTGACAAGCAGTCCATGATCTCTGTTACAAAGCAATTAGAGCACATGGGCCATTTGAAACACCTTGATTGCCACTGGTTCTGGCTCTAGCAGGCTGTCCATAATAGCAAGATTAAGCCAGTCTACATCCCAAGTGAAGAGATGGCTGCTGACCTGCTCACCAAAACACTGATGCATGATGTTGTTGACAAACTACAGTGGAAAATAGGGATTGTTGAGGAATACTCTAGAACTGAACTTTGGTGACATTGTGGGCACTCTGTCTGGTGAGAATGTTGAGACTATAGAGTGCAGGAGTCCCACAACCATTACTTATATATTCTAATACTATATTCTTACTCACATGATCATGACAGTCAATTTTCACTCCTTAGATGTTCTCATATTTTTAGTTAAATCCATGAACATCCAGATATGTAGGTAGTACTGTATAGTCTTTAGTTGAACAGTTAGTTAAATCTGTGAACATCCAGTCCATGTGAACACTGTCAGGCTTATCTCAATCCTCTCTGTTCCCAGTCTGTTCTATCTGCACATAACCTGCTGCAATAGTCCCAACAGTCACACTCCACAATCTTTGGCCAAGATCAACCAATTGATAGCCTGAGATGATTTCAAAATGAGGGAATGTAAGTAGTGATCATGTTAGATCTAAGCTTAGAATTTGGTGGGACTGAGGAATCCACATTGTTTGCCAATGACCAAGATGTCCACATCTAGGCAAGACAATGATGGAACAGACAGTCTTGGAGACTGAATGGTGCTATTAAGCCTAACAAGGGAGAGGAAACCTCAAGTAATAGTTTTGCAGGTTGTACCTCTAAGTATGAGAGGTTATAAGCCACCTGTAAGGGAGCTTTTGTTATCTTTGGACAGACTGAAGATGATACAGAGAAACATTAGAGTCATGAAAATGCACATGATGAAGAGAACATCATTTCTAAGTTGTGGAAACAGGATTGAGATGCCAAGAACAAGGTTGGTATCTTATCAATAATCTAGTAGGGCTTCAAACTCCTTTTTGTGTCATGAAAGCCATACCTCCATGGATGCAGCTAAGCAAAAAATATGAGATCAGGATTGTCAGATGATCAGTTTGACAACCACAATGTAAAGAGGGTGGTGAATCTAACCTGAAAGCCAGAATGTCATCTCAAGTGTAACATTGCCTCCTGACCACAAAGATGCAAACCAGTAAGAATGCAGACAAAGGGCATTGGATGAGTGATTGCAATGAGCACTGGAGAGTTTTGCTGGAGTTTACATCTATGTATTACTAACTCTGATCTGCAAAAGTCTGACCACCACTGGAACTTGAGGTGAAACTTGAGGTGAACTATGAAATTTTGAAGATTGATGCAACTTGTAACTGCATCAGAATGCTGTGGTGAGACACCTGGCATAAGTGCAATTTTTAGGATCAGGATTAACTCTGACACTATGTATGTGCACCTTGCCCCTCAAGTTTCTCATTCTCAGATTCAAGTTTGTTGCATTCTCAATACCAGAGGTGCTAGTGATTACCAATTGCAAAAGTCCTACCACAGTAACTATGAGTTCAATCAGATACAAGGCAATTCTTTCCAGAAGAAGTGATGGAAAAGGAAAGCTCAAAGGAAGCTGCTTGCTCTCTGGTACAGGTGTATCCTCTGGCCTATTCATGCATATATATAGCCCAATCATAGTCACCCCAGCCTCTGTCATATATAAGCAGGTGTGGTTATGGGCTCATTTGCATGCTCTTGGTTCAGGGGTCAGGGAAGAGCATCGACATAGATAAAAGTGATTTTATGGACCTTTGAGATCCCTTTCTTCCACCTATGTATAGAAAGTGTGTGGGATGTTTGAAGGATGGTGGCCAGGTGTTGTAGTAGGTATGACCCCCCATACCCTCATACATAGCGACAAGCAAGAACACAAATGAACACATGAGACCATCTTCCACTTTGTCATAAGAATGCAAGGGAGCTGAAGATCAATACAAGTGTTGCACATTGCACTGGGGCTAGGATGCCTAGTGCAGGTACAAGTCAGAGGGTGAGATTCCTCACCTCCTTATTCATATACAATGACTCCTCCCAACCCCAATTCCAAGTATACATCCATGCATGCCTCTTCCAAGTCTGCCTCATCACAATCCTAAGGACAAAAGTATCAACAAGAGGTAGTACTGTTTAAAACACAGGCAAAATGTTCCAGATGATTGTAAAGTGATCAATAGATATCTATATCTATGAAATTGAGCATACAGGAACAACTAGTTTACTATCATTTGCATAAAATCTAATCAAGTGAAAGATGCATATGAGGGAACAGGTATGTATAATTATGTGGTGTTCTACTACAACACCCCACTCACTATCCACATCTAAGGTCTTTAAGCTTCATCTTCTGTATATCTAAATTTGAGCAAGAAAAGGCTGAATCAGTGAAAGTATTGAGGATCATCATAGTTGGTCTGTTGCATGCCAGTGCCAGAGGTTTGCAAAACATTATCCCCTGAGAGAATATTCTCAGTGTGAGAGATGTCTTCAATCTGAAGTGCTTTCTTTGTGGATTTTTCCATCAGAAAGAAGCAATATACATGCAAAAAGGTTGCATAATTGGGACTGTATGAGAATTGGGATCATTGAAAATCAACAGAATTATTTGCTGTAACTTTACCATATGACATCATTTCCAAAGAATGCACTATGATCACATGGGAAATGGCATGAAGGGCAACAAAAACTATCATTCCACACATCCTTTGAATTTGATCTTAGAATGATGTGCATGATGACCATTGCTATTGTGACTCCAGGCTGAAGAAGGAACCTATATTCATCATTGTTGATGATCATAAGAGGTGTCCATTTTCCTGTGACTCCCAGAAAAGAGAGCATGTAGCCTCTCTTATTGATCACCTTGTGGCCTAATCACTGGCAAAATCTAGACTTGATGTAATTGTCAAGATGCTTCAAATATAGTGAATGAGATGGTTCCTCAGTCATGACTGTCAACATTCACAGAGGAATCTAACATTTACCTTTCAGGTCAGACATTGATCCATTGGTTGTATGGGTATCTTCTCATTCATGGCATTGATGAAAGTGATAAGATTTTGTGTATTGCAGGTGTTGAAGAAAATTGTTTTCATACACTGATTTTTGTATGTTGATGGTGATGCTAAGCTAATAGAAAATCAGTCAAATTTGAACTGACTAGACAATTACTCATAAGCAATAATGAAGGGCACACCATGAAGTTTAACCATAGATGGTTGACCTTATCATTGTACTGCCTGATTGTGTTTGCAATTTCTCTGGATCCAAAGTAACAAGTCCAGCTCTTGGCGGCCCATACACTTTCATTAATTCTGTTCTGCAAGACAAGCAAATCACTGTGCCAAGCAAATTGTTTATGGAGGATTAGAGACAAATAATGGTTTAATGGTGATTTCTCATTTTCACACTAACCCAATGACTATGTTTAAGATTGCAAGTCACAAAACAATCACAGATGGTCACTGGTTAATCAATCTTATCTCTACTCTGAAATGGTTTGGGTGACTGTTGGTTCCTCTATGCCAGGGCTGCTCAACTCATGGATTAAGGAGGAAGAAGCACCAAAATTTCTGCACTGCTTTCCAAATAGCTATTGCTGTAATCACTTATTATAAATGATTTTAGCCTCACTGGGAAAAAGTATCCACACCTCAATCTTTACTAGGCAATGCTGGCTGGAGAGCTATTGAGAGGCAATAATCTATGAGGTCTTTATATTTCTTATTTGTATCATTCTTTTTCTTGGCAGAATGACCCATAGCAAGCTCAATGTGTGAGTACAGCAATTAAAGAAAAGTTTGATTAGATCATATACAATGGGGTTACAAGACCATGATGCCCAGATCTACCCAATGTGAACCTACCCACAATCTGAACTGTTTGTTTGTACCAGGTTATCATTGAAATTTCCTTAAACCTCCATAAACCCAGGTTAGTCATTGACTTAACTCCAATCCAAAAAGGCCCTTAGCATTCACATGAATATATTAAGTCACATGTAGACATACTTTGTGAACTTTTCAACCTCATTCATGAACCCTGATGGCAATGGATCATTCCATGGAAATGACTTGTGGAAGTGGCCACTGCTTTGCATGGAAGAACTTGGATGTAGGTTGTATACCAGTCAACTTCTGGTAGGATCTTTTCCACCAGTTGCCATACCACGTTCTTATCATCCTACATGCAGGTGCTCATACAATTTACTGATGTATCCAACACCCACTGACTACTAAGCCCCTTCCTTTCCTTTTCCTTATCCATAAAATCACACTAGAAGCACCTTATGACAAAGATTAGAAAGACACCTTTTAGGAAAACATGATACAATATCAATGTTAATGCTTACAAGGAGGAAAAGAAGTGAAATGATACAGCTTAGCAATATATCCACTAGCACTGGAGTGGGGATTGCCTGTAGCAGGGTCCAAGAGTAGAATTGACTACCTTGAAGTTGCATCTTGAGAACAGTGTATATTGTACATCTTGAGAACAGTGTATATTGTAGATGATCTTTGAATGCACACATGCTAGAATCCAGACATATGGATGTTGCAAGAAATGGGGAAGCATTAGGGTATATAGAGCAAACAGTTAGATGAAGGCAACAAATGATAAAATAAGATACACATACATATACAGAATGGAGGAAAGGAAAAAGTCATGGTCAACATGTTGATAGGATATTAAGTACTTTGAGATAAACACTAAGGTGCCATTGCACCTTTTATGACCATATAAGGGTTTTATGTGGTTTTTCAGCCAATAGGAAAATGAGAAAACCCCATTTCAAACAAGTACAAAGAGTGTTGCAAAATGGATCAAGAGCCCAGCTACAAATAACTTGTTACATCCTCATAAAAGGGATTTATTTCTTATAATAGTGATGACACCAAGAAGATTTTCAGAAAGATCTTTGAAGTTGCTGTTGATGAGCCTCACAAACAGCAAGCAACAAAACCAGTAAAAAGCCCAGTTCCACAGCAGAAGATGTGACATGCCTGTCACATGACCAATCACATGACCTCACACATGACATTCACATGACCCTCCTAGGACTTACCTGTAAACCAAGTATGGTGCACCAAAAAGACCATGAAGAAACTGTCAGTGTAGAGTTGTATGCAGGAATCAAACCCACCTGGCCTTGTAAGCACTGAACAACTGAGGAATGGTGTATATAGACCAGTGTACTATGCTGGCTTGTGAAAATACAACCAACCCTTCTCTGGTATAGGCCCTTTCCAATGGATGCCAAGCATTCCAATATTTTTGGTTACTTTCTATCCACCTATAACATTACAAAATATCAATAAAAACACCTACTTTCCATTTTATTCTGACATTTTCCATGTTTTTCTATATATTTCTTTTGTTTTCCATTCATGGTACTAGCACCACTGCCACCACAGAACAAAGCTACTTACTGCTGCTAGTGCTGCTATCTAAAACACTCTACCTCCCAGTCTTAGACACAGTGCTTGTATAAAATCTTGTTGTTTAGATCCTAATAATCATTGAATTTTGCCCTCTCTGTCTCACTGCTAGCATTAGTCTTCAGATCTCAAAGTCTCTGTGTTGGTACCCCTGTATCATATGCTTAGGCCTCAGCATTAGCATTCAGTTTACATAGTGTTCACTGACTTCAGCATATTATCGACTTTGGAGTCTTAGCAGCCTCAGTGTTTCTCTCTTTTCAGCAACTTACAGGGGTGTTAGCTCCAACTCAGCAGGAGTGTTAGACTCTGTTTTCTTACTGCTGGTTACTGCTATCATCAGTTTCCTCCTTCTCCCCAAGTTGTCCTGGGCAGTAGCACCTGCTTCCATCAGTACCTGTCCCCTCCTTGCCATGCTTAGCGCTAGACTTATGCTAGCATTTTTGTTTAATTTGCATTAACATCCCCCTGTCAGTAGTGTTACCAACATGTGCATACCAATTTTGATCCCCTTCTGCTCCCTGATCCAGATTTCACCTTACTGAAAGGTGTTACCTACCAACTCTCCTGCTTTCTGGTCCTTGGCATCATTTACTATGGTGTTAGCTTCTGCTTCTTCCATTCACCCCACCTAGCAACTGGGAACTCTACTGCTTGCTCCCTTGCTTACATATTAATTGTTTGCTGTCCTTCCCCTTTTCCCTTCTCCCTTTGGTGTTGTGTTCTTTGGTTCCTTTGCCCTTTCCACACCCAGAGTAGGTTGGACACTATCACCATCCTCATTTTTTCAGACAGCCTGCACATTTGGAATAGGCAACCTAAGCATCAAATATAAAAGATTGGTGCTGAAGTATATCTGTACCCTCTGGAGTATCTGCACCATGATAGCTGCTGCAGATTTCAAAGGAGGGCATTGCGCAACATCACTTGCATCTCAAAGCCCTCCCACTGTGGCTATGAGATTGTCCAACCAAACATCTTGCATTTTTCTAGTGACTTTTATTACAATGATGGATCTCCAAGGCCACAATGACTTGTGTTGTGATTGTAAAGATGTAGCTATGGTAGAGGAAGGGGTTGTTGTCCAGAACTCAGAAACATATATAGGTAGGGCACAAGCAGAAGGGATCATGTTTTGCAAGCTTATATCAGATGAAGCATTGCCTCTGAACCACAAGCCAGTGTAAATTGGCAAAAGTATAAATATTGAATGGGTGCTTGATGATGATGATATGTCATGCTCCTGAAGGTGGTACCTTTATTTCAAGGTGGTGTTTACATGAGCTTGTATATCCCTACAGTATGCATCAGGTGACCTGGCCATCTCTGGGATTATAGTAGCTACTAGCCAAGTGTGAGGCTGGGGTCAGCAATTGCCTCACTATCTACTTCCTTTGAACCTGTTGATCATCTCAGTAATCTTTCAAAGTCCCTCCACTATCTGTCATTAACATGCTGTCCCAATCTGTTGAATCTCTGCACTGTGTTCCCCTTCACCTTTCTATTGTTGGTAGAATGTGCCCTCCTCAATTGGGTGACCCATCCCCTTGTGCCCAGACTGACCCCCTTTCAGGCTTCCAGCATGATGGCCAGGTAGCATTTTCCTGGGGCTGGATGCCACAGACTTACAGGTTGCCACCTTTCAGGTCACACATGGTACTTGTGGTACAGCCTACTCATGCTGTTAGTATAGGTTCCGCAGTGTTTTCCCACACCTCCCTAATACTACCCCCACTAGGCAATCTCTCCATTTCCTAATTGACAGGAGCACGATGGTAACAGTGTGTCATTGTATCACATGAATTGGTGATCTGCATCTATTGGTGTACTCATTGGGCAGCCTGACCTACAAAGCCTTCCAATAGACCACATGCAGGTGGTGGCAGCAGCATTGAATAACCCAAAGGTGCAGTGTCTAAAGTGTTTGCCATGTGGGCACAGTGCATACCAGTACCAGGAGTTGAACCCCCAGCCTAGTGCTTGCCACTTAGGCTCTTGCTTAACTCTCCAGGATGTGATGGTGCCAGCTGAGCCACCACACCCCATGAATGGGTGCTTGTGATGGGCACTACTGTATACTGGTTGGGATTTACATTGAGGCAAATGATGTATGGTTACTGACCTAAATCCACAAAAGTCCAACCACTGTTACTACAAGCTTGAACCAATACAGACAGCGAGACAATAATTCTCAGACTTGAAGCAGGTGGTTGTTAAAGTCAATTATAGGTCGAACTGAGGATAATTACTCACCAATCTGTCAGGTGTAATACTTAGGGTTCTAACATACATTACAATTCTTTGCAAGTGGACATAGGCTTAACATTTGCTGAGGTGCCTGGCCAGGCCCCAGGAAACTCCCTATAAAGCTTGTCTGGAAATTTTCCAAATTTCAGCCTCTCCTCAAATCCGCTATACCGCAGACAAGCTTTGTAGGGAGTTTCCCGGGGCCTGCCTGGCCATGAGACGGCCGAAACTCTTTGCCAACGGTCAATTCGTTGATTCGTTGTATCAAAAAACTTGGTGCCTGAGCTGCAAGCGATAACACATTTCTTGACCATGTTAAGGAAACTTTTGAAGCTCATGACAATGCCGAAGTTCACCCATGCAGTGAACTACTGGTGGAAAGCTGCGGCCACCATCCGAGCAGGTGGAGTAGCAAGGAACCTAGGTTTGGGGAACAATTAGCATGGCAACAACCATCACTCGTGAACAGATTCATTTTTGCCTCCCAAATGATTGATGGATCATATCCAGTTATTTACTATTTACTATTTTGATATCTACCTCCGCTACGTGTAAATAGCTAAGGTCGCGCCCGTAAGAGCACGCCACGATAGACCTAATGATAAAAAGTGCATGTGGGGTAGCATCAAAACCCCGGTGGGGAAAGCATTACGAGGCTGCAGCCTCTGGTTCAAGGATGCAATCAGACTCGGAGGCGATTTCTAATCAAAGCCATATGTAATCGTTCTTGGCATTTGACCTTCTCCGCAGGTTGCCACAGACACAACGGCGCTTGAATTAGCATAAGTACCACCCTCTTCGACTGCTTCTCATTCAATTTAACTTAGTTCAAAGCTTCGCCTGTGTTAGTTAGTAAGTAATTGGCCAGTGCGAACGCATATGAGTCCACTGAGATTCTCACGGCCTACAATGTCACTTCTTGTTGACATTCCAGGCGTTGCTACGTATGTATCTCGACTGATCGATAATGATGTGGCCATTTTGAGAATAAGAATTCCTAGGGGCTCTGTGAAACCATCTTTCGATGATATCTGTTCTCATACAGAGTATATATTACTCAGAGGGCGCGAGTATTCTTCCATTTCGTTGCCCAGTAGGTTCTGCATCCTCGTACCCTCCTTGTCCTTCGTCTTGTTTCTGTTTCTAGATGTCTACTATCCCCCGTGCTTTCTCGTCTCTCTATTCTCTGAAAAACAACACACTCTATGTGGAATTGGGAATATTCAACACGTTCGCATTCTTGGGGCTCTTTCTCAACGCAGGGGTGCTGGCACCCGCCCTTTGGTCTCCTCATATTCACCGCCGTAACGGATGGTTCAGCTTGATCATCTCGTGGATGATCTATTCCATCACATACCTAATGATCGTGGGCCATCAAACAGGACCAGAACCGCCCTATGGGAGATGTTTAGCCCAGGCTGTGTTAATCTACGCTGCCCCGCCTATGTGTGTTAAATCCTGAATGAATTGCATAAGACAAATGATCACTCAAACTCTCTTAGGTGTGCTCTCGGCCACACATGTCTGGTCATCGATGTACGCAGGTCCTTTCTCCTGCATTGTGATGATATATGACAGAGACCATGGTAGTACTACATCCTGGCATCTGGTCTGACGTTCGGCAAGAAAGCGCCAAATCAGCTGGTTTTTAGAATAGTAATTCTATTCACATCTGGTAGGAGCAGAGTAATGACTAAACGCCCTTCAGCTTCTAGCGATTCCTTGGATCGCCTTTGGCTTGCTGATCTATATCACATTGCTGGTGTGAAACTTGAGCTTGAAACTTTGCGTGCGGATTTTGTGTTTACACATTGATCATCTTTCTTTTCTAGTTGATTGGTGATCCTTCCGTGGTGAAACGCAACGGAAACCATTTCTACTGTTTCATCAAAAACCAGACACCGTACGCCGATCTTTGCATGTATTCATTTTGCGCAAGACACAGGAAGATGCTTTTGTAGGTTTGCCGTTTCCGCCGTTACTATCTTCGCTGCTTTCGTGGTCATTGTCCCAGTCAAGAGTAGGTTACTTTTTTCCCACTGCTTCATTCATACCAGGTATTAACATAAATTCTTTGTCCTTAGTTCATACAGCGATCATACTTCGCCGTCATTGGGGTGCTTTCAAAATGTCACTGACTTCGGAAAAGCCTTATTTATCCTTGTCCATGTTTGTTCGAATGTCGATCTTTACCGCCATGTCGTTCATAGCTGCAGGGTAGGTGTAAAGTCAGTTTGACTCTCCTTTCGGATTCGGATTTTTGAAATCCATATTACTTAGATTGGATATGTCCGCAGTATATCGCTTGGGTGATAATACAGCAGGCTGGGCAATCACTTTGATTGTCAGTAAGTCGTCCGGCTCACCTCTTAAGCTTAGGTTTCAGTATCTAAACTCCATGAAGTACCCACATTATCTGCCCTTGTCTTCGGAACCCAGAGGGTAGGCACTACTTCTACCTCGGAGTCAGCTACAATTTAACTTTTTGTGATGAAAGGACATTCTGCGTGCATGGATGTTCTGGGGGAAACAGGATCCTGATACCTCTATAATCGATCCATTCCAGTCCGAAGGTGACGCAAAGATCTCGTGAAAATCCTTTCGAAGAATGTCACTACATTGATCAGTGTTGTTTGGCTGCGTGCAGTGTACTTTGACTACATCAGAATATGTGTATTGCACGCGTAATTGTTCCTGATTGATCTCAGCCTCCAATACTTGCATTCTGAACAGGAACTGTGCCTCCTCAATCATAACACCCAAAAGGTCATGAGACTTACATACCAACTCTTCATTGTCCGCTTCCCTTACACCGAAGGCTCGGAGTGATTACGGATCCACGCAACTTGAAACTCCCTAACGCCACAGTACTAGTCCCAGAATATAAGTGAAATTGACACTAGCTTAACATTCTGCCACCGAAGTTTCCTTTCCCTAATTGCAGCGAACTACTTACACAGTTTCTCTGCCAGTGGGTGTAGGCTTGGCATCTTGACTGTAGGACGGGCGAAAGAAGAGACCTCGTTCGACATTTGTAGACCTCGGAACGCATATTTCGTCAACCTTTCTTAAGATATTATACATTCCGATACAGTCAAATTTCTCTGAACATAATCGAACATCATTGATGAATGCATTGACATCCTTCGGGAGAATTTTCACGAGATCTTTACATCAACTTTGAATGGATCGGTTGAAGCGTCACCAGGGACCCGTTTTCCCCAGAACATCCATGCATGTAGGATATCCTTTCAAATCACCCAAAGAATCAGCTAAAATCAAATTTCTCGTGAAAATAACGCTCGCCTTTTGTGTTCCGAAGACAAGCGCAGCTAATGTGGGTACTGCGCGGTAAGTTTAGAGACTGAAATATTGCCAAGAGGGGTACCGGATGACTTACTGACGATCAGAGTGATGGCCCAGCCTGCTGTGTTATCACCCAAACGATACACTGCGGCCATATCCAGTCTAAGACAGATTGCGAAAATTAGGATCTGCAAGAGATCTCAAATTGATTTCCCACTCACCCTGCAGCTATGAATGACATGGCGGTAAAGATTGACATTCGAACGAACATGGACAGCGATAGATAGGGCTTGTCCAAGGTCAATGACATTTTAAAAGCACCCCAGTGACGACGAAGTATGATCGCTGTATGAACTATCAAGAACTTAATACTTATTATGAGGCAGTAGGAAAGAAAACAACCTACTCTTGACTGCGACAATGACTACGAAGGCAACAAAGATAGTGACGGCGGAAACTGCAAACCTACAAAAATGCATTCCTATGTCTTGCATAAAATGAACACGTGTAAAAACCGGCTTACGGTGTCTGGTTTTTGACGAAACAGTAGAAATGATTTCCGTTACGTCTCACCACAGAAGGATCACCAATTAACTAGGGAGGCAGACAAGGTGAGCTCAGAATCCGTGGACCAAATCTGAGGCGTAATCACTAGCAATGTGATATAAATCAACAGGCCAAAGGCGATCCAAGGAATTGCTAGAAGCTGAGAGATATTTGGTCCCTGTGATCCCACTAAAAGTGGAAAACATTACCATTCTAAAAACGAACTGATTTGGCGCTTTTTTGCCGAACGTCAGAGCAGATACCAGGATGTAGTACTACCATGGACCCCGTCAATAAACTGTCATCATACACAAAGAAAGGAGCTGCGGACATCGATGACCAGACATGTGTGACCGAGGGCACACCTGAAGAGCTGTAAGTGATAGCTTGCGTCATGCAATTCAATCAGAATTCAACGCACATAGGTGGGGCAGCGTAGATCAACACAGCCTGGGCTAAACACCTCCCATAGGGCGGTTCCGGTCCAGTTTGATGGCCCACGATCATTAGGTATGTGATGGAATAGATCATCCACGAGATGATCAAGCTGAACCATCCGTTACGACGGCGAATATGAGGAGACCAAAGGGCAGGTGCCAGCACCCCTGCATTGAGAAAGAGCCCCAAGAATGCGAACGTGTTGAATACACCTAATTCCACATAGAGCATGTTATTTTTCTGCGAATAGAGAGACGAGAGAGCGCGAGGGATGATCGACATCGATGAACAGGAATAAGACCAAAGAAAATGCAAGATACAAGGGCTGAGCAACTGGAAAAGATACCTACCCTTTATAGGTACTATTAGCAAGATATGTAATATATCATGAGAAAGATGATCAAGTACCGAAAGATGGTTGCGCACCCGGGACCCAGCTAGGAGTTCTTACTACATAAGTACTACTAGTCATTTGAACCGCCGATCAATCAGTCGTGATGTTACACGTAGTCCTAAATTACTTCACCGAAGGAGTAGCTTTGAGCTTCAAGATCCCTGCAGTTCGAAATAGTCGAGGAGTGAATTGGAAGTGGATTAAGTACCTATGTACTTTGAAAGCCACAAGCGTGTGTCGCGGATATAAGTTGCGGAGAAGATAATCAAATCGATCGAACTACGTGTGGGCCTCGAATCTACCTACCTACTGCAAGAACCATGGTTCCTTTAAGTTAGTACATCACGAGAAAACTTTGGACTATTTCCCCATGGGCCAAGCCGGCCAAGAATTGGCTAAGACCGCATTATGATTGTCATTTTACAGTAACTAGATAGATTATAGATATCCATCAATCACGTTAGAAGAAGGAAAAAATCACGAGCGCTGATTGTGTTAGTTTGTAGGTAGTCACGGTGATCGCGGCAAAAAAGCCTGTTCTGCTCTGGACTCTGGATCGTGCTGAAGTCATAGTAACTGAAATTCCATGTCATAGTGCTTCAAGAGGTTCCTCTCTGGGTTTTAAATTAATCGACGAGTTGACCATCTTTAGTCACCCTGGAGTCTACCTCAGTAAATACTCTCAGGCCTGTCCCTAGAGAAGTGAACTCCACTAAACCCTAGGTTGTATGAGTTTCGAATTATTTACTCGAGCTCTCATCGAGTATGCTGTTTCTGAAGTGGTGTGCCAACCTAAAAAAAGCAGGAGAAAGGAAGGCAGCGAGGGAATACTTGTTGACGGCGTTGTCTATTAATCACTGACATGCCATCGTAGCTATATACCACTATATCCATCCTTCTTCTAAATCCACTCTCCCAAGTTTTACCAGCAACCCTCTGTATACCTATGGACTGACTATACATGCACCAGCTCCGCGTTTCCTTCTCCAGAGATGTCTTCTCCACACTCTGAAATAGTACTTTCTTCCCATGCCTGATCTTAAGCTGTGGTGGTGGCATGGGGGGACCCAGGCTACATCCAGAATTGACTGCGAGGGCAGGGGTTGAACCTCATTGCTGGTGTTTGAATCCATGAACTGAGGACAGGATAGTTGCCTGCCATTATACTTAGTCTAGGTTCAAGTGCATACTGTCGTATCAATCCTCAAACTAGGTGCTGTCCTTCTCTTGCGTACTTGATGGTGCGGGAACCGGTCCAAGGCACTCTTTCATGTCTACGGAAAGGCCTCGTGTTCTGACCACCTCCTCACCTCGAATGACACAGACGCAGGCCATCGTGCGTACGCACTTGGCCACATGCGACCCCATATACGTAGGCATCGGTATCACAATGCGCACCAACATCGGATTACACGCAGGGCTTGGGGGCGGCAAGGCGCCATCAATTGAATCACACTCCTTTGTATCTGGTGCTGAAGCAGTGGGGTTGAATAATATGCAGGTCCGCTCGGGGAAGGGCATGAGGAGATTGGCCCCAAGTTGAAATCATCTAGGACACATTTTGAATTTTGAGCTAGAGGTCAAGGTCTGAAGTCGGCATGGGGGGCATTCGCTTTAGGTGCGGGAGAGAAGAACGAGGATGCAGAGGGACCGGCATCGGGGCGTTTGTGTTTGGGGTTGAGGAAGTCGAGCTTGATCGGAAAGTGGAAGTGGGTGTAGGGTGACGGAAGGACGGAGAAGTGGATACACATGGACGTCGGTGTAGTTGGGGAATATATATATATTGAATTCGGACATGGAGTCCTGTAAGGTTGCTGTAAGGTGTACATAGTCAGCTAATAGGCAAGGGTCGTCGAGCTGATCAGAGTTTTACCGAACGCGACCACTGAGGAATATCGAAGCTCGAATTGATCATGATCACATGCCTTCACCTTCAATGACTCAAAGAGAATAAGTATACACACCCGGGCCGAAAAAAAAAGCTCGACCTGAGTAGCAAATTGGATAGCACGTCAAGTTCTAGCGTAGAAAAAACTCGAGTCAGTGTCATTGTATTCGGGAAGTGTAGTTTATTCAACAATGTTTGAGAGCTCTTGGTGAGACCTTCATTGTTATTACATAGTAGTGAACTTAGAGCTCACGATCTCGGTAAGCAACGCAGCTTGAGGCCTTGGGCGCAACGCCGACAACGCTGACAGCGAGAGGGCTTGGTAACGGCACGTGCCTCCCTAAGTATCCTATTACCAGTGACCGTCGCTGAAGCCTCGGACCTTGCCATAGCGCGCATTGCCCCCTGGCGACTTAATGTCGCCACAACACGATAGCCTATTGTAATCTCTAGACTAAAACAATTTTACACATATTTTTGGAGGGGCATGAGGGTAGATAGTGAAACAAAAGGCAACGCAAAGAGAAAGTCAGAAGGGGGTGGGGTTGATAAATAGGCGCAAATAAGAAAAGGGCCCATAATGGGTGCTTGCTTGCTAAGCATGGGCTAAGTATGGCAAGGCGTGGAGTCGGAATTTCAAATTGATTTCGCGACTGAGTTGCTGATGTTGCCAATGCCCATCACAATTGAGTCCATCCTTGACATTGACACGACCGACCTCCTTCCTCCTGGTCCATTATCCTCATTCCTGGTCTTTATCCTTTCGGTCATTCTTTATATGGAGGTGAAGTAGCATTTGCAGACCTTTGCGTGAGGCTTTTGCGAGGAATGCTATGAACTGTGACTAGGCTACCGACACATCAAAGATAGAAATCACGGCTTTACAACTTACAAGCCTTAGGTGGCCTGCAAAGTTTGGAGTTAATTCTGTTCTATTCTTGTACAATCCTAACGGCTGTGCATTTCCGCAGATCGACTGTCATATCATCAGAACACCGACAAACTTTGCGGAAAGTGCCCGAGTTTCTGGGCTTCGTATGACTAAAACCCACTATTAACATAGCTATGCTTCCATTGACATAGATGCTGCGGGCTGCATCATTGCTTTGTCCACCTCCATCATGGAGTCGGTCACCTCAATGGTCGCCGAGTGTCTGTCTTCAGCAACTCCGTGACTCAAGTCATTGTAGTCAGTGCTATGTACCTCCTTCCGATGATCTAGCATCACTTTCAACAGCCTCATTCGGATGTCAGCCTCGGGCATCGGCCTCGGGCAGCACCAGTATCTCGTCTTCCATTTTCCTCCGCTACATAACCTTCATAACTATGATGCTCGTCGGTCTATCGTTCAATCACTCTTAACAGGCTCCAAGAGGAAAATTTGGTCCCCACTAGGGCACCATTGGTCCCGTGCGGCGTCAGCATAATGTATCTTGCCTTCCTCTCTCCAACTTACCTCTGTGACATAACCTTGATGCCCACCAGCTTACTGTTCATTGGTCTTTTCGTACTTTTTCATGTTTCTTCGCTGTTCTTCTCAGACACAAAACGCTTGTCGTGGGTCCTGACGACTGTAGCAAGTTTGACGATGAGCATTGTAAGCATCCCATTTCTTTGGGACTACTTTGCAAATGGAGCAAGCTTGAAACACGTACGAGCATTGCCAGAGTTGGCAGTCATGACGAGTCGTTTTTTCCAAGTGTATCTTGTTTCGTGCGCTCTCATACTTTAATTTCATTTCTCAAAGCCAATTATTTGTCTACCAGCGATTTGGCTCTTGGGTACAGATACTACCGCTCAAGCATTACCTTGCTTGCGGGTTGGATCCACCACCCTCTTTACATCGTGATTGTCGAACTTGCCATCCAACGATCCTGGTCTCATCTTTTTTGCTTAGCCGCGTCCATGGAGGTATGACTTTTCTAGCTCAATAATGAGGTTTGAAGCCTTACTAAATGATTGATTAGTTACCAACTCTCGTTTTAGGCATCGCGACCCTCTTTCCACAGCTTAGAAGTGACATTCTCTTCATCGTGTGCTTTTTCGTGACTCGAGTTTTGTTCCATGTCGTCCTTGGTGTATCATTTCTGCTCGAAGACAACAGAAATTCCCTTACAGGTGGTTCATATGTCCCTGCCATGCTCTTCGCAGGCGTTCTGCCGTTGCACCTGACATGGTTTGTAAGGTGCATCAAAGGCTTTGTTCGCCGGGCACGTGAGACCACCCCTCCATCTCATTCTGTCTCCGTCAAGGTGACCTTGTGCTTGAACCTTCGCTTTCGCCCTCGAAAGTGCAAAGTACAAAATCGTCCCTTGAAGTTTCCTCCATCTCATCAGCACCGCTCCGTCGCTTGTGGCGACGTTTGTCCCATCGTCGTCAAATCCAAATGTGGGCACTCCGGTTGTTGCAATACTACTCTCCAGTTCACCAAATTTCAGGCTCATGTCAATTCCTAACGTGATCTCTCCCTCGATCCCTCGTTGGGAAATCGTTCGTGAATGGCTTCGCCAGAGGTATATGGTTTCTAGTATGGTGGTTACACATAACACAGCCCTGGATGATGTTTTCCCTGCTTCACAGTCCCGAGAATTGCTCCATATTCACTCTGTAGTATGATATCCAGCCTATACGACGATAGATTATAGTAAATGGGTCGATCACTTAGTAGAATTACTTCCTTCCCTGTACTTACAGATGTAGTTTTACATATAGTCATACAAATTGCGAAGATACGCACAGGAGCTGTAGATCTTCATATACTCCATTCTAGTAAGGGTATCCAGTCTCGTTCACTCTATCGTCCTCTCTTTCCTCCCACTGCCGTGACCTCCGATTCCCCTGCCAAACGTTTCGGCCCCGCTGCGTTTCCATCTTGTTTCTTGCGCCTGAGGCAGAGATGGAAAAACCAGATAAACGGTATTTTGAGACCTTGAATTCCGACCCAAGGGGACAAAATGTTCCCCGAGGTAACCAGTGCGAATACGACTTGTTCCTTATTTGAGCACCACCACGACGGTGCGATCCAACTTGACATTTACTGCCACATGCCAGCCCTATTTTCTCTTCCATTTAGACGCGAGGCTTCTCACTGAGCTTGCTTCCACAATCACCAGCGCAGTCATAAGCCCTGAAATAGCATAGTAGTAAGTATAGGAGGAAGCAGCATCTTTCGGGGTGCGGAATCAAAGAAGGCGCTGTCTAGGAATGGTGGGATAAAGGGCATAGGATACATTATTTGCGCGGAAGTTGTTAATTCAACTTGAGAGTGTGATTTCACATCGTGATCGTTTCTTACTTGCTTTCGAAGGTGTATCGGTACGCGTACTGAGACATGGCTTGTCACCGTCCGAATCTCAGCTTGGATTTTGCATCTATTTCTGTATACATACAAAGTTGATTACAACACCTCGAAATTGATCTGATTTGAATTTCAGGATGATAGTATAAAGGATGGGTCGAATTTGGCGAGGTTTCAGAGCATATCCTAAGGGTATATTGTGATCCTCGAAAGCTTGAACTAGTTTTCTCCCTCTTCCTATC
>JAGGAW010008697.1:9543-19907 GCA_017657375.1 Termitomyces sp. T27 | reverse complement strand
CGCGACCAAATGTATGTAGTACGGACCCCGGTTGTTCATGCGTGGACCTCGCCGGTAATTCTACCTACCTACCTACCACTGTTTTCTTTTTTGAAATCAGGACATATTCGGAATCTGACTCTGATAGGATACGTGGCGGGAGACGTCGTCGACTTAGGGACTTGATCATGATGCTTCTGATCTCTGGTACTATTGATGGCACGCATACACGGTTGAAAGCCTGAAGCCTATATATTTCTGCTCTCGGTCAAGCTCACAATGGTAAAATTGATCACACAATATGCGGTCATGATCACAGTGTTTACGGTGGGCCAAGGTGAAGCAGCAGTACTTGAGTCACAAACTGGACCAGGCTTGTTTTCCCGTTAGTGAAAAAGTATCTTGCAGAAACTTCGGACGATCGTCTGTGTTCCTTCGTGCTTGTAGCAGGATGTCTCTTCGACATTGACAGCAACAAGTGCCAATCATCCTTCGTGACTAAAAGATATGTACTTTCATGATGACAGTTGGGGGATAAGCACTTGACATGATGACTCACTTTCAGGAATGATTGCCGCGCTGCAATCCCAGCATCTGCGACCATTTGTAACGTTTGCGATCAGATCTTTCTGCCCTAATTTGCCCCTCAATAGAGACGTCCGCCACATAGAACGAGCTCTTTGACCGATACCGTGAGAGAGTAGCTAAGGCGCTGCCTGAATTAAGTCAATTCAGATATATCATTTACAATCACACCGAATTCTTTATCCGATAACCACAGCGCTATCGTACCTCCAATTCCTCGACTTGGACCTGAAGTCTTGTTTTGTGCTAAGAACTATTAATAGAGCACGCCATCATGCCATGAAACTCTATCTCTGGGAGTCGAGTGGCACTTGATATTATCCTCGTTTTCATTTCTCTAGCCAAACGCGTAGACTAACATCACTTCGCCAAGAGGGCCAGATGCGCCGTTGTAAAGGATCCACTGCAAAGTAATTCGTACTATGAAATAAATGCATAGGGTACATGACAGTTTGAACTCAAATTTGCTAGTGTGTTGATGGGTAAATACTGACTCCGAAAACTCAAGAATATAGTTCTTCGTTGATCGTTGCCTTGATCAATGCTTCTGCTTGCTTCGATCGTGGTGTAATAGAACACTTGAAAGGCAGAGGAAAACTTGGGAATCTCAGAATCTACCATTATGTTTGACCAATTGAACTGACCAAACTATTGCGGAATGATATTCATGAGACGGTTCTATGATATTTCCATTCTCGTCCCGCGCTTTCGTGATGTCGAAAACAGTAAGGATAGAAGAAATGGCAATCCAGATAGCAGAGAATGCCAGGTGACGTCCAGGACATATCCTAGAAATAAGTTAGGTTGGGCCTTGAACTTGAACAGAATATAATACCGTCGACCAAATCCAAACGCTGCATGCATCGGGTCTTTCACATCTGGATTTAGCTTTCCATCTTTTATGAATCGATCTGGATTGAAGTCGAGTGGGTTGGGATAGACCTTCTCGTCGTGTAGCATGGCCCTGATCGAAAACAGAGTCAACGATGGAAGGTACTGACTAAGTTCCAATTTGGGACTTACCATGCATTGGGTATAATCATAGAGCCCTTGGGAAGCCTGTATCCCATGTATTCATCATCAACATCAAGGAGGTGTGGCACAGCTGGTCCAGCACTGATCAACAGAAAGAATCCGAGGCAAAATATCTTCATCCGTACCGATTGGGGCGACGACCCTCCATCTCAACGTTTCTTTCGCGATCGCAGTGATATATGGCAAGGAGTCCTCGTCATTAAAGGTCGGCAGCTGATTAGGACCAACGACTCGGTCAAGCTCCTCCTGGGCCTTCTTGACCACTGCGGGGTTCTCAAGAAATCCGAGAATGCAAGATGCGATAGCCGACACTGTCTGTTTGGATGTGACCAGTGAGACTCATACAAGCTGCATAAATGTGGACTTACAGTATCTGAACCACCTGCGTTATAAATAATGAGTCGTATTGACGATCATCCACCGAGCTGAATGCTCACCTGTGTACATCGCACCAGCTGCCGATTTGATGATATATTCTTGCACCTTGATATCACGCGATTCATCCATATTCTGTAGGCACCTGAACATGAACGACGAGGTAGTGTCTCCAGTTTCCTATAGCCCATTAGCAAAACAATAACTAGTTGTAAATGACCAAATTTTCACAATGTTACGCCGAGCTGCCTCGTAGGGCAGATTAATCATATTCAACGCGAGTTTGCGCCACTGTTTCGCTTTGTGCTTGAAGTCAGCGAAAGGTATCCAATCGGGTACATATTTGAGGATAGGCAAAAAGTCAACAAGGAAAACCCCAGGAACAGCGGCCGCAAAGAGAGAGAGAGTTGCCTTGGCCGCCATTGTAACGTAAGGATCATCTTTGGGCCTAATCTTTAGTCCATACGTCCCGCTCAGGATGGTCTCACCCGCCATCCTGAAGAGGATCATGCTACTAGTAAGATATGCTACCCTCATGCCAGAGATAGATCGTTCACGAACTGTCGAAGATTTCCGTCCAGGTCATCTGGAGAATCTAGCATAGCACGGAGGAGGCCATGAGTAGCCTTCAATTCATACGGGCGGAAACGCATGGCAGCGGTGGCGTTGAATTCTTGATGCAGTAACCGACGATGTTGACGCCTTCAACAAGAGAACATTGAGCCATAAAAGGTGCAGAATAGAAACTGGCACTCACCAACAATCACCTAACACCAAAAAATTGTTGGATATCGGTTTCAAAATGGGGCAGTGAACCCACCATATGGCATCCAAGCGATGTGGAAATCCCAACCCATCAATTCATTGATCATTGGCATCCTTACTCTGAAACGAATCTTGATAACTTCCGTGCGAAACATTACTGATGGAAGATCACCTGTTAGAGTATATTGAAGACTTCTTCTCCAATAGATCTGCGGTGATTTTCGCATTGTCCAAGACAATGATCGACGTGCCTGCAACATCAAGATGAATAATATCAGAACCTGCCAGCCAGAAGTATTGGTCAGTGTTTTCATCTGAAAACGTGCCACGGAAAACTGACCTAATGCCTGGCACCACTTATGATAGGTTATCCATTCGAAGCCTTTCGGTATGTCCAGGAGGTTGCCTATGATCGGTAACTTCCTTGGACCGGGCGGGAGGGGCAAGCGTTGACCATTTGTATGTTGCTTGAGGTAGAGATAAAAAGCAACTGCCAGCGTAAATGAAAATACACAAACATCAAGGAGAATGTTGGCCATGAGAGACTAGCTCGGAATTGATTCCCTCAACAATTTATGCAGAGTACGAGGGAAAAGAAGGCGAAGCAGTATTGACGGACCCGGCAAATATGAAATATGGAAGTCGGAATACCACGCTTTGATGATGTCGATAGGACAGGATAATTCTACCCAAACTATCGTCACGGTCCGCAAACAGGCGATCGGGGCCCGGTAGTACTACACAGGCGTAATAGGTATGCTCCATACAGACGTTTCGACTATCAGGTGAGTAAGGAAAACACAAATTCTACTTTTTACAGAAAACTTGTGGTACAATCAAGTCACAATGGCCCAGTGATACACAAGGACGGAAACTCACCTATAGGTAACATAGGTTCTGGACAACCGACTACGGAGTCGCCTCCAAGGTGTGAATGCGATGATATAACGGTATGTATCGTCGAAACGGTTCTGACGTCACGAGAATGAAAATGGTAGGCACGGGGAAGAAAAGCCGTTGGCCTTCTGACTCATGATAGCCTATTGATAAGCACGTTATCAGACGTTATCCACTCAGCTGATCGATCAATGGGGTTACATTGGTCTGGCTGGATCATCTTCTGATACGGTGCGAAGGAAGGTTTTGTCATAGCGAAGGATGTATGTAGTATACGAATGTTCAACGTTCAACAGCCATGTTCAATACTAATTTTTCGGTAATCAATGCTACACCCGAAAGAACGCAGCAGTGGATGGTAGAGGTTTCGTAAATCGTGATAAGGGAGTACGGGATTTCCATGTAAAGCTAGACCACTGATGAGTGGAGACGCGGCGACAGAAAAAATGAACAAATCTCACAGACAACGTGCGCTCATGCCAAGACGGCACTAATCTGCTTCTCGTCTTTTTCGTTTTCGTATTTCTCATCAGTAGCGCCGGGGGTGTTTTCGACCGGGGCTGCGAATGAAGATGTACGGCTAGCCCTGGATCCGGCCGTGAACAAAACGGCAGAGGTGATAATCGTAAATAAGAGTGTGATCCACGGAAGAATCGTAAGCAATCGCACTAATCAATAAAAAGACAGACATTCGTCAGTATAGATCCGGATAACTTAGCTTTAAAAACACTGGACAAAAGGAGACAAAGACGTACAGTATGAGAGGTGGCTATAGACGCTCGTGGCACCGAGTGTCTTCTCAACTTGTTTGACAATGGAGTCAGGGATTTGTTGCCCCCCAATGAACGCTGTGACCTTGGCGCTGCGGGTGGCAAAGAAGTCTGTGAATGGGACCAGAGTCGCGAAGAGCCAGGCGGAGCAAAACGCGAGAAGGAAAGACTGATTGCGCAATGAACGTACTGCCAGGCGTCGGATGGAGATTTGCATAAAAATGAAGATAGTGCAGAGGACAGCAATTAGGGCGCCAACTGTGGTGAGGACAACCCCGGATGCAAAGACGTCTGTAGTTGAAAGGTTGTCAGTAACGATTATGCCACTATCACCCCGAATCCTTGAATATATGACACAGACCATGATCGTCGATATTGACCGTAGTATTCGCTGGCACCGATCTTCTCAAACGACCCTTCTCCTGGTTAGACTTGATCAGAGCATTGAGGCCTATTAAATAAGTATTTGCTAGGTGAAAATGGATAGCAAGCGCGCATACAACGCACCTACGCTTCCTGCAATGACGCCCCACGCCCAAGTCATAAGCAACGAGCTCAAGACAAGTCCTCGCAAAGGTATCACGGTTGATTGATTGGTGGACATTGCATCCATCAGGCGCTTGACTCTGAAGTTTGGGAGAAAAGAAAGCGGGCAAGGAAGGGCAAGGAAGGGCAAGGAAGTTTCCTTGACCTACTTGTGTATTATGAACGTGGGACAGGAAGGCGTAGGGTCGATCAGTTATGGACCAGTAATTTATTAATTTGGTGCCTTCTTGCTAGGGGAATCGCTCCGGTCGACCCTGGTCGGCCTAATTTTAAATATGAAATTGCCGTCCGCGGAAAGGAAAAAAAAAACTTTGACAGTCTCCGGAAGTCTCCGGTTCATGGTAAGTCCAAGATATCGTATTCTTACTTACCGTCACCGACAAGCTATGTACAATGTTTGACGTTTATCCTGCATCCAGGGCAGACGTGCCGTCCTATTTTAAGAGCCAGGCGCACGATGCATGAATGTCGAACGAAATCGTCTTTGGTGGTAGTGGTTCGGATCATTGAGGCCTGAGGTGTCATGTTTAATAAATAGATCACTCAGTACTCAATACCGTAAGGTAAACTGCATGTCTTAACTTTGTGGGGGATACAGCGTCCTCAAGTTCAGCCGTATACATACAACTTCTTCAATCAATGTTCTGGGCCTGAAGCGGCGCCGCCTTTAACGGAGCGCCATCAAGGACAAAAGATTATGCCACACCTCGGCCATCGGGCATCCGATAAAGAGAGCTCATCTTCTGTTATCGGTAGCGGACACGACGTCGCATCGAAGATGGGATGTTACCGACTCTGTTTTAGGTTTCGGAGGCTCCCAGCTGTGGGAAGATAAAACTGAATGGATAAATGGAAGATCCTCGGGCATCGAGAAAGACAATGAACGCACTCTGGATCTATGGAACTCCATCCAGTTTTCGCATCTCCAGAAACTTGTGAGTTCAAGCCGCGCATGTACAATTAACAACTGAGAAAATCGATGCCGATGGAATCGTTTCCTTTGTTTCAGCCTTGATATTGAGGCTTGATCAGTTGATCAATTGTATACAATGAACGTACGGTGGTTGTGGCACGACGAGTAATGCCTTGAATCCGAATTAGACCGTTAATTCCGAGGTTCTCGAGATCTAACTGTAGAAATAAGAAGGAAATTGTTATTAAGACGTGTACTAGGAAAAAAGTCGACTCACTAGAGCTAGATTCTCTCCCGAAATCATACGTCAGTATACTACTACTACATTGAACAGGAAGAGTGAACATCAATCGGCGCGAGCGCGACAGAACAGGAAAAGACGGGAACATATTGATGCTGTTTATGCACTCTATCTGTACAGGCATCAGTGATAAAGAGGAAAATTCAAAGCAACCAAAGACTTAGAAATATAGCAAGATCAAACCCTATCAAGCCACTAGAGAAGTACTTGTGAGTAAATAAACAAACTGTCATGAACGCACAAGTCACTAGCGAAGTGTTTTTGACTAAATAAGCAGACTGACATGAGAGCACAAGTATAAACTTTTTTTACATAATTTGAGAACACCCGACAATCCATTTGCTAATATGAGACGTCGCGCCATAGGCATACATCCCAATACACTAGCAAAAGGAAAGTAAGAGATCCCCCGACAACACAAGCCAGAAGTGCAACGGCAAGGTCATCGTGCCTCCATGTTGCAAGCAGAGCACAGAGGACAAGGGCGGCAAAAATTAGATAACCAATAATGGAGGCGGTGCCTCCATAATAGTGGTTAAACTATTAAGAACAGATACTACACTTGATCTAAGCCAAAAGGCCAGAGTGGTAAGGTATCCAAGTGAGTGGTGAAGGGTTTATATATCATTGGCCTTACGCACGGACCAGGCCAGAGATTAGATTAGATTTTCCGAATTCAATCATGAGAGTCGAGACGCAGGATATTACACTGTATCTCGCCTCGAAGCTATTCTGTTCAGACAGGCATTGCTCTAGCTGTAATTTTTCGGTACTGGTCGCCATAGATCATCATGCGCTCAATCAACGATGCTCAAACACTATGGGAGTGCATCCAGCGAACTGGTTGGTAAATTAATATTAGCGATGGCCTTGAGCGTGACGCAACTACATATGTAGAGAACATAATACGAAGACCCTGCTCTGAATCGATGGTCTTTTAAAGACATGTACATCAAAACACCTTGAACTATTTTCTCGCTACATGAGAAATACTTGTATATATACAATCTCATCAGGTAGGACGTCCTCGTCCAACGTTCAACCCGCATCCTATTGCAATCGCATTGTGTAAGAATTTTGCTCTCAGCCACTATGTACAAACCTTCGTATCTTGGAGATCTCGAGGCATTAGCATATAATGTACCCCGTCGTCTTTGTGGTATGGCAAGGTGGGTGGGATTGCTCTTTTTTCACACTATACTCATAACATATCGATACTATCATCTGCTCTCAGGTCTGGTCTGCTTATTAACGTAGCCTGCATCGCCAAGCATCGCCTCATGCTGCTGCGGACGCATGGCTTGTGCAAATCTGCCAAATAAAAGTACCATCATTTCATCATTTTTTTTCATAAATAATCAGATCATCAATGTGGCATCAACTTCGACAAGCAAAATTTGATGTCAAAACCAAGCCTCCCAGATCCCACTGCTTCCCGACATGGCCACAAGTTTTGCTTTCAACGCAATTCTTCAGAATTCTCCCTATTTCTTCGTTCAAGACGATTCAGTTCTTGGAATCATGACTGAATAATAGCCGTTCATGAGGTTCTGATGTTAACTGGAATGTTCATCAAACAGATGACCCATGTCAAGTTATTCTCACCACGGTCTTGGCGCCGGCAGGATAGTTGCTGTTATTGAATATTTGATCCAGGGCTACTCAGGGTCACCAAGTTCAAGTTTTCCTCACTGATCTTTCATCCTTCGTCCTCATCAGACTCTAAGTATCAGACTCCCTCCGACTTCCTTCACGTCTTTTACAATCCTTCACATCCTCGTTAAGTTGAGCTAGCGAGGCCGGCATGTGGACAGCCTTTTCACAGGCCTACATTCTTTTTGTATCATTACTACTCTGTTCGGCACATGCCATCAATAATGAATTACTAACTCATGGATTGGGTGCGGAATCGGGAATTCACTTACCAATATACAAGCGAAAGTCATTTCTACGAAGACGGGGACAAACAACGGCGATAGGATTGGGAGATTACCTTGATGTGTGAGTGGTCCTGAATAGACTGTCCATATGAAGTATTTTGACAATTTCCAGAACTTATAATGTTCTCGTGAATATTGGAGGAGTAGCTTCGCCTGTCGTTCTCGGTGAGTTGTCTTGATTGCACGCTTGTGCATGTTCTTATCAGCTTTAAGATACCGGATCGTCCGACCTTTGGGTTATCTCAGATGCCTGTACGACTTGTTCCAAAGCAGTGCAACAATACCCTCAAGCAACGTTCAATTCCGTCGGCCTCGATGTCGCACTTCTCTATGGTGACTCGCAAACAGGAACCCATGCCAACGGATTGATCGGAGATGATACCGTGAACCTCGCGAGATTGACGCTCCCGAAACAATTCTTCGCGGCTATCAACGACACCAATACCAGCGTAGAGGACACTGGATCGGCAGGGATATTTGGGTTGGGATTCCCGGTTAACAGGTGCGTATTTCCAGGTAGTTTCAAGGATTTGCTAGTCTCACCTTTTATAAGTGTGATTTGGTCGACTTTGTTCATCCAGGAGAGCAAAACCGGTGTCCAATTTTCAGAGCGTGAACTCCCAAGCACAGACTTCAGCCTGCCTGCTTTTCCTGACGTCTCCAAACTTTTTAACACTGTCACCTCGCACTTCAGGCGCTCGAAATTTCCCACCGTCACAGATCTTTACCCGGGATCGAAATCCAAGCACAGCACGCGTCAAACAACGAGCGATACCACTGCTTTCAGCAAGCTAGTTGCTGACTCTTACACCCGAACCGCGCCTCTTCTCTCTCGACTTGTCGCAACAAATGCTCTCTCATTACCACAATTCACCGTCTCTCTGCAACGAGACACAATTGAAGTAGGTGGAAATGACGGATTATTGAGCATTGGCGAGCTACCATCCGGTGTTTCTAACGAAAGCTTGACTTGGGTCCCTTTGCGCGGGTACACGGAACATGAAGGTGGGCTACCACCTCCTCCGGACTCTCCAAATGAAGTACAGTGTATTTGCCTCATTGTAACACCGTGTCACTAACGTCGCGAAACTAGGTATATCCAATTACCTGGGAAGTCTTTTTGGACGATGTTTACCTCGACGGTAACAAGCTTCCAAGATCCTCTATTTCCCCGTCGACTATCGCGCTCTCCGCCTTGGTAGACACAGTGAGCCAAAAACTTTTCTTCGTTATTCCTAGACTCGCTTAACGAAATATAGGGTAACTCATTGCTGCGTGGTCCATCCGACATCGTCTCAAATATCAACTCCAAACTCGGCAATACCTTCCCTTGTAATGAACCACACACATTGGCCTTTCAAATCGGAGGGAAGATGTTTCCCGTGGATCCCCGCGACTTCATTTCACAAGTTGATAATGACAACGTGGAATCTTGTTCCGCCAACCTCGTTGCGACAGATCCTCCTGCTGAGGGCCAGTTCCTCTATTCATGGAGTCTCGGTGATCCATTCCTGAAAAGGTACGTTTTGACATTTCGTTTCACGTAGAACCAATTAACCCTGAATGCTTTTCAGTGTTGTCGCGTCTTTCCATTACGGAAACCTGACATACCCATCGGTCGACCCTTCTAGAATGGGTTTCCTCTCTACTGTACCATCTGACGCTGGTGACAAGCTTAAGGCTGCTGTGGCCGCTGCTAAGGCCAACGGCAATAACTTTCCAGGCAAGTTTGTCGTCGTCTTGACTCTATGAGCGAACTGATCGGTGCCTCCTTCCAGCTGTGTCGGAGCAGGCTCCGACCGGTGTACGAACATCAGTTCCGAGCGTCACTTCAAAAGGTACCTCGTCCAAAGACAATGCGGCTTCGCGTATTGAAATCAAGTCATTGGCAATGCTGACAGCATCACTTTTCGTCGTCTGCGGTACTGCTTTGACTTTGTAATTGTGTAATTGAGATTATAAAGGCGGACGGTAGCACCTGATAGATATGACATGCTTATCTTGTCAACTGCCAGGACCTAATTTTCACTGGAGAACAAAGATCTTGGAAGGAGACTTATATTTATGGAGACCATTTTGAATGTACTTATCGTTCAGGATCCGGATGCTATGCTCTAAAAGGACCCTCCTAGAGAAATTAAATATGTAACACGTACTGTAACTACTACTCAAATGACACTTTGGCTTGGAGTCTAATAGGCTCACATAAGCACCCTCCCAAAAACGTTTTGGTATGAGACTATGGAGTCTAACCGCAT
>JAGGAW010008696.1:0-19999 GCA_017657375.1 Termitomyces sp. T27 | reverse complement strand
TATTAACCCTTGGATAATTATGTACCTGAATTTTTTGAAAGGAACTCAGACATGTCACCCATTAATATCATTGCCATTACCTTGCAACTCACCATTGTCAGGTACCCTCCCATTGTTCACTACCTATATACTAACAGCTCCATCAACCAAGCCTCTCTCATGTAGACTTTGTCACATTTTTGTTCTGCCGGCAAAACCTATAAGCAATCAAAGAAAACATGAAAATCTGTGAACTGATTGGTCTTGTTTGGAATCCAGATCCAACCGACTTGTTTTGATTGTGGCCTCATTGGAAACCAGGTTCCCAACTGGCCCGGTCAATTGGGCGACTGTTCCTACATTTTATTCAGATTCTTATAGCATAAAACAATGGAATTCAACTTCTGCTCACCACTCTCGCTAGCACAGCAGACTCAGGTCCTTACTTGATCTGGACTGGGTCTCATTCATGCTGAAATAAGTTCATTTTCTTGTTTCAATGACGTCTCGCTCATTTCTCATCTCAGAGCTTCAGCTTCCATTCCAAGCATGCATGAAGATGGAGAAGTTCCATGACTTGATTTTGGTATGAGTGAACAGTATTCTTACACAGTTTGCTATTGATTTTGTTCTGTGTCAAATAGAGAGCTACACAATGTCAGATGGTTTGTTTAGTATCTATGGTAGGTTGGATTCAGCCTTATGATTGGACAATTTTAATGACAGGTATCTAGTGGCAGGATGGTAAAGATATCTCTGAAAGACCTCGATGAAGCAGAAACTATATAAATTTCTTTGTGGATTACATGTGGTATCAAGTTTGGATTTATGTGATATATCGGTGCAAGAAAAGAAAAAATGACAAGTCCAAAAATTCTAAACTACACCTTTGCCTTCGTGATTCTGTAGTCATCTTCTCAAGTTCCTCAAAGCATTCAGGAATGCCATTTGCAGCTGGTCATACTCTTCCTCCTTTTTCTTCAAGCGCTGAAATAACAGCTCAAAGTCACCCTTCCTTTGGAATTCTATTTCCAGTTTCCTGTATTCTTCTTCCTTCTGCATCAAGCACTAAGATAACTCAAGGTTCTTCTGCCTTTTCCGCTTCAGTGACTTGAAAGTCCTCTGAGAATACAAGGTAAGCGCCTCCTTCCAGCCTTTTTCCAACTCATATTCTTCTTTGAGTTTCATGAAGTATTGCAGAATTGCGTTGTAATTCTCCAAAAAAACTCCTAATGGAGATAGAGGTAGGAGGTTTTTGGTAGTTCGTGATGGAAGCAACAAGAGTTTGTGCAGGAGAGACCGAGGGGCCCAAGACTACAGATGCTGGATTTATGGGCTGGGACTCAGTATTGACTGGGTTTGAACAATTTCTAAGGTGTTTTCTTAATGTATATACCTGACATGATCAACTTGATACGTACTCATCTATCACTGCTATGTTTTGGCTTGAGGCTCTGTAGCAGGTGAAGGTGCATGCTTGATATTACCAGCTTCCATCATGTTGAAGCAGTGTGTGAATAAGAAGTCCAAGTTACTTTGCTGCCAAGGTCTCTACCCATCCATTTTTTGCCGTACATAATTTCTGATATGCCGGCAAAACCTGCAGGCAATCTAAGTGAACAACAAAAATCATTGATTAGATTGGAGCAATTGGGCAAGATCATGACTCTGAGACATTGTCAAATAAAGTCCAGAAAAACTATGGTACACTATCACATATTCCTGGACAGCTTGAGTCAATTATTATTAGAGGTTGAGTCAGTTTGATACAGACATTAAAGTTGCTGACTGATCAGCTAATTACTTACCCTGAGTGAATGACGATTGACATTGTTCTTGGCTGCATCAGACTCATCATTGTCAGGTGCTGATAAGTCTAAAGATGGTGGCTCTTGAGTTTTCTTCTCCTTTTGCTTACCCTTGCTTTTGGCTGACTTTTGCTGTTATGTGGCAAGTATCAAATTCTCATCACCTTGTGGAACCAAAGATTCATTTGCAGCCTTTGCCAGTTTGTTTGCCAAAGATTCCTTTGCCTTTATGAGTTTCCTTGGCATCAGATGTGGATGGATAGAAGATATCTGAGCTGTGGTTGTAGGTGCTGCTGTCTGTCCAATTAGCATACCAGGAGTTTCAGATATAGGTTGCATGTTTTTTGCAGCAAGCTGATTTGTTTGGTTGGTGTGTTTATGAGCAACATGAGGAGCACCTGCTGCCCTTGTTTGACCTCGACCTCTACCCTGACCTTGACCCCAACCCTGACCCCAACCTCAACCTTGACCTTGACCTGCTTGAAGTGGCGATGGTGATAGCAACAGTGGACCTAGCTCTTGTAGCAAAGGTGTCATGGGAGGAGGTGGTGTTGCAAGAATATCCAATACTGGCTCTGGAAATGGTGAACTCTTAAGTGGAGGGGACAATGGAGACGAAGATGGAGATGTCAGAGGTGGGGACAATGAAGGTGAAAAACCACAATGTTCAAAATGTTCATCAGATTCACTGAGAGATTCTTCTGCTTCATCATCAAAGATTGCATTGTGGTCAAGCAAATCAAGATTTTCAAAGACTTCCTTGTCCTGGTTCGATTCCTTGATAACAACAGCTTGAAGAAGATCCATGATTTGCTGATAGTTCTTCGGCATCTCTATAGACAGCTGCTAGAAGCTCTCAAAATAAAACTTGGAGAGATCTTGCCAGTTTATTCCAGTAATAGTGCCTGTCAGACTGAACTTCTCTTCTCGAGAGAGTATGAAGATAATCTGAATTTTGTCAACAGTGACTTTGCAGTGAAACAAGGCCCAACTCACCAAAACTGCATAAACAGGAACCACATTAAATGGTAATTGGTCGGCCTTTGTAATTTTCCATAAGCAACTATATCTTTTGCCACTTGCTACTGATGACTTGTTACTTTTGTCTTTCTTGCTCTTGATTGAAGAGACGCCAAAGAGAATTGCCTTGATAAGCTTTAAAATCACATTAGCTAATGTTGAACTAAAAGCAGTAAATAGGTACCTTGAGAAGCTCGACAGACTGGAAGATGTAATGCATGTACCCTTTAGGTGTTTTCTGATTTCAAATGGACTGTGGGAAGAGAACGATCCACATCAGTTTTGCCTATCTAACTGAGAAGTGAACAAAGTTGAGGAACTTCTGCATGATTATATTTGGCCCTGAAAACTTCTAGATCCAGATCAAAAATAACTGCTGCAGTGTCGTGCAAACCATCTACAAAGGTACTCCTAAATTGTTTTGCAGTTTCTGCATACTGCAACGAGGTAAGAGATCAATGAAAGAGAAGCAAGGAATTGGCCGACCATTTTCATAAAGCCTGGGTGTCCTATAAGTGGGCGAGTGGTTTTGGAGACAGCAGTCCACAATTCTGCATGGAAAATTTTGATTTTAGAGGGTCAGTTATCTTTGTTGGAATTGAACTGAGCTGAGAAGGCCAATAAACCAGGCATTGCCTTTTTCCACAGAATCACATTCAAGTTTGTTGGGACAAAAGGGTTAGACAAGGCAATGAGCTGCTTGATATTAGGTTTTGCTGCTTCAATGAGTTCTTCCAGCGGTGTATGTGAATTGGCTGACACTTGTGATCTGTATTGAGCCTTCTCCTTGGCTTTGTAAACATCAACTTGCTGCTGAAGATCTTTATTGCACAACAGCACTTTGGAATATGTAACATGGAGCTCATTGTATTTCTGCTGAGATTTTCTCAAGTGCTAACAAGAGTCAACAGTGAAACAAAAGTGTGATTGAATGCTTTACAGACTTCAAATCATTCATTGTAGGCTCTTTATAGATTGATGCAAGCTTCGCCTGAATACATTAGAGGAAGATGTTAGTAACAAAGCCAGAAACATGTGAAAACTCTCTCACTTGTGCAGCTTCCCTCATTCCTGGCTGTATATAAAGACTAGGAAGTTGTTGTCGAGCACGTTCAAGTCCAATATGCTCATTGTCAAGTATATCGTCCATGTCTTCCCAATCACCAGCTGTCACTTGCTGAATTCTTCACCTCACCAATAGATAATAGTTTGTGAGCATTGAATGTCTTTGGCCACTGAAGTTGTGGTAAACTACTGAATTCATCATCCTCATCAACAGATAAAAGTTTGTGAGTCTTGAATGACTTTGGCCACTGAAGTTTCAGAGGATGAGGAAGTCTTGATGGGCCAGGAAGTCTTGACGGGCCAGGAATGAACATTTTGGTTGCCAACAGCATGTAAAATGAAAGAAAACAAGTTTGATTTTGTCAGAATAGAACATGTGCATGCAAAAAGTTGATTTGTTTCTTGATGTGGTTCATGCACAGGACAGAATCAGCAAAGTAAATACAGATACATTACAAGATTGTACATGTTCTGCAGCACACAAAATCTTGATCAGTAACACTGTTTCCAAGATATTTGAGGCAAGCACAGCCATACATGCTTATCTGACAGCTCACTCCTGATGTTTTTGACCAATGCAAAGACTTTATGGAGATGTCAAATAATGAGAAGTGCCTCTTCTTCATTCAGCTTGATCTTATCTCCTGTTCTAGAGTTCATGAAGGGAGTATTAAACTATTCATTGACTGAGTTGAAGACTTTTGGAAGAGCAAAGTTGAGGAGAGCCCACAGTTCAGAGAAGTTATTTTGGAGCGGTGTTCTAGTCAGGATGAGGCCATAGTGGGAGTGGTAGTATGTCATAAGAGTCTAGGAAAGTTTACTCTGAGTGTTTTTCATATGATGAACCTCATATACATGGACATTGAACTTCATAACCTCAAATAATTAGTAATAAGCTCATCAATGATCATATGAATTCATTGAATATTGCTAAGGAATGGACAATCTTTGATGATGTATTCATAGGTCATGAGTAGGACTTGGAAATGACCAACATGAAGTTTGCCTTGCAATGCACAGCTAAGAAGGATTGCCCTTGTATGAGATCATCTTAACCATGACAAGGTATGGGCCATGCTGTTGTCTGACCTCAATAAAGAATGTGATTAGTGATATCATTTGAATAGTCTTTCCAAAACCCTACAACAATATGTTAGATAGAATGATGCAGAGGTGTTGCAAACACACCATCTCATCTACCAAGATTCCATTGAAGCAGTTGTTATAGAGACTGACCATCCATTGCAAACCTTTCAACTTTTTGCTCTCCCTTCTCCATCATTTAATGGGATGGAGCACCCAAGCCTGGAGATATGGTCCTGAACACCATGGTTGGCTCTGAGAATCTCACACCCATGAGTGCAGATGACATTGATCTGTTTAATGTGTTTCCTCTTTGCTAATGTGACTCAGTGTGACTTGTGATTCATGGCCATAGAGAAAGTGCTTGCATGATGCTGAAATTGAGGTGTTGTGGTTCCTGTTGCAGTACCATTAAAAAAGAAAATGTCTCACTCTGGTTGTTAAAAAAAAACTCTGTATCATCACAAGAACATTCTCAGAGCAGGAGTCAAACCCTCTTTAACTGAATATCAAAGCTTCTGAGTTACAGCAACAAAACCAAACTTCCTGAGCCACAATTGTATGTGAAGATACAAAACTATATTGAATTTCAACCCTTTTTCAGAAAACAATCTGAGTTGTATGAGGATAATTGTTGATATATAAAACACTATACTATGTTTTACCAACATCAGAACTAGTGGTGCAAATGACTGCCCAACCATTAGCATTTTGTACCCAATGATCACCTTATTTGTCAGAATGTAAGACTAAAGAAATTCATTCACCCTTAAAGTGCAAATTGAAATGAGCAAAGTCTGCAGAGGGAAAAATAAAAACATTGGCAGGAGCCAAATTGAACACCAGGCCAGCTTCATGTAAGCAAAGTTCACCACCAGTGTAGTTACCAAAAGGAACAATTACACATAAGATTTTGTCACCAAAATTTCTATGAGCATGGGTCAAAACACAGATGTTGATGACAAATCCACCAAAAGGATGGGCAGGACTAGTGGAATGAAGTCATTTGACATAGGCCACAAGAGACTCATATTCCTGAGGAAGATGGTGCTTTAGCTACAGTTGAATTTGTTAGTACAAATATAGAAGAAAACATTCTACTACCCACATTAGCTTCAATAAATTGAAATACACCTTGAAGAAATTGAGCCATGAAGTCATGTTCTTGCAGATCATTGTGAATTTCATTGGAACAGTTAGGAACATGCTGAGAATGATTAACTCATGTTGCTCCATCCTTATAGACATAGTATGGATGGATGGGAGGTGCACCATTCCCCTATAAAGCAATTAAAAAAGGTAAACAAAAATTGTAGTATTATCACACCTTTTTAGAATACCGATTATACCAAGAGTAATGCATAGACAAGAAATTGTAGCCTGGGCACCTAGAGTTGTCTGGATAGATCTCACCAGGAAAAAGAGCCTTCAACATGCTGACTACACCCTCATTACAATCAGAAATGATGGAGGACATGTGAGTCACCAGGAGGCCTATAAGGTTATTTCCTCCATCCTGTATCCTTAAAGTTTTTCTATAATACACTTGAGAATATGAACAAGTACTATGAATAGTTACATACTCATTGCAGATGCTGGAGTTAATCTTCAAATATTCCCCCTTTAAGCCTTTGATGAGTGGCCAGCCTCCTGCTAAGATCGTCCAGACTGACCACTTCTAACACCTTATCAGCCTTTACCCTCTCCTTCCTAGTCCAGGATTCACGATTCTCACATGTAACTGGACAGCAAGTTTGTGTAAATGTCTGAGTGAACTTGACAACAATAGTTTTCTGAGCCACCAGATTGATTTGCCTTGAAGACATAATTGCTGATAATTTTGATACTGGTGACCATTCTGAGCTACAAGGAGGAAGGGGATAATACCTAAGCACGAATTGGACTGAGGGTTGGCAAAGGACAAGAAAGCATAGACAAACATTGTCTTGACCTCCAAGAATCTCCGGTCAAACCCCTCAAAATCATTTGCATCACATAAGTAATGTTCCTGAGGTGTTATGGGGGAAGAGAAAGTAAAATTGATATGACTCAAAGAGAGTCTCCACAGCTGAATAAGAGTTGGAATAAGAGTTCCCTTTATGAGCTTGCCTATATCATCATCTGTGACAACTTTTCAGTTTAGGAGAAAAAACAAATAGATGAGATTATACTTTGGAGGTTCCTCAGACGAAACCCAATATCATAAATATCCTCATTAGAAGTATTGTGATGGTTGATGAGATGAACTCTCAGCCCCATAGATGCAATGATAATAAGGATGTAAGGAGTTCCTGCATTTTACATTAGTAGATGAAATCATAGCAAGGGCTGCCACCTCACCAGCAGCAGCTCAAAATTCAAGATGTGTTCCTCCTTCAATCCACCATCGTAAGTGATTGATAGATAGCTTCAGCTTCTTGGTCACCAGTTCCTGACTAGGAGCACGCTGTCCCACTCTAGTAGAATCTTTATATATACTAAGATAACACAATCAAAAAAGAGACCAAAGATGTATAACACAAACTCACATATCATAATACAATGCTAGTTGGATTTGGGCCACCATCAATTTCATATCTATGAGCTTGCCATTTTGCTCAAGTGCATGACAATGTTTTACTAGGGTTTGAAGTTGTAACTAAGACTCTAAAGCTGAGGGAGGCAAGTTGAGTCCCAGAGAATCATGTTCCTGCTCCTCCCCCTCCCCCTGCTCTCCCTCCTCTTGCTCTCCCTTCCCCTGCTCCCCCTCCCCCTCCCCCTGCTCCCCCTCCCCCTCTTTCTTGATCAACAAAAGAAGTTCCCCCATTTTCAGAATATTCTCCTGGGAGCAAATAGAAGATAAAATTATAAGAGCCTGTCTTGCTCCATCGGTAATAATGGGAGGAGTGCCATCGTCATCCCAACTAGTAAACTTGGACTGAATATTTTTCTTGTTCTTCTTGTGTGAAGGTTTCTTAGGTTCAGGTGTGGCATTTTCTTCTTCATGATCACCATTATCAATGTAGTTGCCATCCTCCTCACCATCCTCAAACTCGTTCTCATCTTCAGGTGCCTGCTCTTCAGGAAGCAATGAAGCATCTACAGGCCAATCTGGCAGTATACAACCTCTCCGTTGTCTCCTGTAGTCACCATTACAATTGCAATTAGGATCATAGTTAATAACTGGAGCAGGTCCATCATTGTTGCCCTCATCCTCACCATCTGTGTCAACCATGAGATGTTCTCCACATGGCCGTTTATTCCTCTGAAGGTTTTCATCCATGGAAGAACTATTCAGATGTTTGCCTAAAGATGAAATGTAATTTTCATGGCAAGGTGAGGTGGGTGGAGAAATGTCTAGTGTGGGAGTGGAAAACAAAGAGGATGGGGATGAAAGACCAGAGGAATTCACAGGAAAGTCTGATTCAGCTCTCCAAGCAGGAGTAGTGGGGGGAGTAGGCATGCTAAGAGTTATATCATCAATGGTACCATCGGCGTTGACACCAATGGCATTGGCACCAATAGCAGGTGTGAGCAGAGATCCATCGGTGAGCAGAGATCCATTGCCGGCATTAGCGCCAGCAGCAAAGAGCATGCATGTAGAGAGAGGGGTATCAACATCAAACTCGAATGCGGATTCACCATCAACGGTAAATGGGGATCCATCATTGATGTTAGTGACAACAGCAAGGAGGACACATGTGGAGGGAGGCATGCCAACATTGCACTCTACAAATTCACGTGTGGGGGGAGGCATGCCAACATTGCACTCTACAAATTCACCATCAATGGTGAATGAGGATCCATTGTTGGCATCAGAGTTGGTGCCAGCAGCAAGGGGCATGCATGTGGAGAGAGGAGTACCAAGATCAAACTTAAATGCAGTTTCACCATCAACGGTGAATGGGGATCCATCATTGATGTCAGCAACAACAGCAAGGGGGACATGTGTAGAGGAAGGCATGCCAACATTGTGCTCTACAAATTCACCATCAACGGTGAATGAGGATCCATCATCGGCATCAGCATCAGCATTGGTGCCAGCAGCAAGGGGCGTGTGTGTGGAGAGAGAGGTACCAACATCAAACTCAAATGTGGATTTACTATTGGCATCGGCATCGGCATTGGTGCCAGCAGCAAGGGGTGTGCGTGTGGAGAGAGAGGTACCAACATCGAACTTGAATGTGGATTCACCATCGACGGTGAACGAGGATCCATCATTGGCATTGGTGTTGGCACCAACAGCAAGGAGGATGCATGTGGAGGGAGGTGTGCCAACATTGCACTCAAAAGCACTGATGGGTGCTTGAGGACACACAAATTCACTGTTGACAGCAGACAAGGATTGTGTTGGAAGAGCTTGATCAAGTTTCTCCTGGAAGACCGCATAGATCTGAGGCTTGAGGGCAGCATAAAGAGAACATAGACCAGGAGTAGTACCATAGCGAAGTTCCACAAGTAACGTCGACAGAAGACTGTCATCCAATAAGAGAAGGACCTGTATAATTGAAAAGGGAGTATTGACAGAACATTCACTCCCTTGGCAAAATTTGAACATACCATGATTAAGCAGAAGGTGTGAAAGTAGTCAATGATGGGAGAATCAACAAATATTAGGGTCAGAACCCTAATCAGAGCAAGACGATGATGCAACGCAATTGTTAAATGGTTGAAAGGTAAAAAAAGTTTGTTTGCCAACTGATGCCAGCATGCGTAATGTCACCATCACCCTGCTTTTCATGAACTCTCTACTGAAATTTACACAACCAGTGCAACTGCAGGATACGATGAGGAGGGACTACATGAGTCAGCCAAATTACAACTATGAAACCATCAACTTCACCATAGCCAGAAATGCCTGTAGTCCGCTTGTGAAGTGGACATGGCCTCCCAGATTCCTTTCTTAATGCCAGAGCAGCAGCTTTGCCTTGGAAACTTTGCTAGACAGTCGATCTTCAAGCCTGTGCTCCCTCACATCATGGAGCACAGTGATAGTTGGATCACCTTCTTGCAGTCAAACACTCCAGAATCATCTGTACCTATGCCTTGGGAACCAAGTACTTGTGAGTCTTGCTATCATAAAACCCCATCATGACTGCTTCTCTAACATACCAAATTTCAGCTGCTGTTGAAGCCCTTTGTAACTTACTCATCATCAAATGTTTGTGACCAGACCAACTCCTCCAGTCCACGGCATTGTTTGTGAGGACAGTATTCTAAAAAGACCTTTCAATAGAGTCGATCTTTGAACTTGGCACGATGGTGACTGATGAGGTCCCACCGTCTACTTCTGTTGCCTTGATTTCTGTTCCTGGGTATGATGCTAGCTACAAAGTCAAGAACCTCATCCAGAATATTGGAGCCTGTTCAACATCAGTGGCCATAGGTTCTAACGAAGGCTTTACACTTGCTGATCAGGCCATTGCTGGTGCATCTAGGCAGGGATCATGGGTACTACTCAAGAATGTCCACCTGGCACCTTTGCGGCTTGGCCAGCTCAAGAAGAAACTACAAATGCTCAATCTTCATTGAAACTTCTGGCTTTTCCTCATCATGGAGGCGAATCCTTCCATTCCTGTTAATATCCTGCATCAGTCGCATCTAATCATGAATGAACCTCCTTCCAGGATCAAGGCAAACCTTCTCAATTCCCTTCACAGCATTACCTCTTTCTGGCTGTCCAAAGATCCAGCAGAGAAAATCCATTTATACTTCCTTCTCGCCTGGTTCCATGCCATTATCCAAGAATGGCTTCAGTATGTCCCTCTCAGGTGGAGCAAGTCATACGACTTCAACGACTCTGATATGGCATCTGCATTTGGTATGATTGATGCTTAGCTCAATTCGGTCTCCAAAGGATGCAGCAACATTGACCCTGTCACCATTCCATGAGATGCACTGTGCACACTCATTAAGCAGTCCATGTATGGTGGTCAGATTAACAGTGACTTTGACCAGCACATCCTCGATGCATTTGTGGATGGACTTTTCACTTCCGCAGCATATAACGTCAACTTCCAGCTTGTTCCTAGCACTGCTGGGAGCCAGTCCCTTGAGGTACCTGATGGTATAAAGATCGAGCAGTTCCTTTCCTGGGTACAAACATTGCCTGATTGTGAACCTCCTGCATGGCTGAGTCTGCCCCTGACCATGGAGTGTGTCATTGCCATTGCTCAAGGTACGCTTGTACTGCTTGTAATTGTGCCTGTGCCCTGACTGACTATTTCAACAAGGTAACAAACTTCTTGGGCAGCTGCATAAAATGCAGATGCTGGCAGATGATGATGAAGATGCAGTGCCATCTGCAGCGACCAAGGCACAGACATCTCAACAGCCTGCATGGATGCATACTCTTCTGGAGCATTGCAAAGAGTGGCTCACCCAACTGCCTTCAGTACATGATTTGTTCTTGACTTCACTCTTTGACTAATGTTCTATTGTAGATGTTGAACACTCTGCCTAAGCAAGGGAGTGAATCAGAGCCACTGCATCGGCTGTTCTTTCAGGGGGGTGCTATTGGACAGAAACTGCTGGATCAAGTGTGGAAGGATCTTTCAGAAGTCGTCAAAGTATGCCAGGGAGAGCTCAAGCAGACGAATCACCTGTGCATGCTCATGAGCAGCCTTACCAAGGGTATGTCTCTGGCACCCCTTCATTTTTGTTGTTCTGACCCATTTCACGCTAGGCACGATCCTAACCCACTGGCGGTGCTACAAAGTGCACAAAACAATGGCAGTCTCTGCATGGATCATCGACCTCTCGTAGCATCTCACACAGCTGAAGGAGATCACCACTGCAGCTGGAAGCAGAATACAAGCCCAACTTGCTAAGATATCAAGAGATAAAGGTGGCTCTACCATCTCCTAAGGGTCACCAACCAGGCACCATACATGCAGGCTGGTGGACAGCAAGGCCAGCAACAACAACAGCAGCAAGCAGGGTCCAGACAACTGTAATGATAGGTAGATTTCTATCTCCATGCATTAGAGCCAGTTTTCTGACTCTATGCAGTACCTGATTTTACAATGAAAGGCATGTAGGCGATCCACTTGAGCCTCAGACTCCTAATTCATATTATCCTAATGTCTATTATGGCTACCCTCTGGGTGATAGTTATCATCTGATGGCTTATCAAGATGCTTATGTGAGGAGCAACTATTATTGGCCAGGGCTGGGATGGACTGAACAAAACCACTGTTTGTTCAATACAAGTCCTCCAAGAAAGGGTGAAACTTCAAATCAATGTATTGATCATAGTCGAAAGGAATCTAGCTCAGCATCTATCATCAGCTCAGATTCTCCACGTCAACCATCTTTTCAACAAGGACAGACTCAGGAACAATGTTCTCATAGCCGCAGTCCTCACTCCTCAAACCATTCTCACAGTCGGTCTATGAGTGGCAGCCGCTGTTCTTGGAGCTGTAATTGTTCTAACAGTGAACAGTCAGCCAAAGAGATGGGCCATGATGACAAGTGGCAGTCCAATCCATTGACATCAAAATGACACCACTTGTACCCATCACTATCTCTGAGTCTGATGGCAAAAACATGACAGAATTTACTGTGAAGACAATTTACGATCAAGACTCTTCACTTGATTCATCTTAACACAGAGTTCAGGCTATGGCTTTGCCATCACTCTCTGCATCAAGAACAGTATAGGCTTCTTCAATTTTGCTGTCTCATAGTACATGATGATATGCAGTTTATTTGAATTATTCTCATATCCATCCAGGTTCTTCGATGCAAACCAAGATCAACAGTATTGCAAAACCCACTCCACTAATTGCCAAGTTGCAGCCTGCCGTTGTTAAGTCCGAGAGCTGAGAAGAGAGCACTGTTCATGTGAATCAGGCACAAAACCTTTCATCAGTAACTCCAACTCCCTTCAACCCACTACCAGTGGCTACCAATGGAAAGATGCCATATTCGTCCCAAAAAGAACCAGTTGTAGACCAGTCTCAGACCATTTCTGCTGATTCCTGCAGAACAAATGCTAACGTTGCTTCCCTTCCTACACCTCTTCCTACACCACAACCCACTCCAAATGCAGAGCATCTGCCCTCCCCATACCTTCCAGAGAGCATTCCAACTGAGGCTTTGTCAATGAGAGATGCACTTTGTATCGTTGTTATGGCAGCATGATGCAGAAGTGCATGGTGAGATTGATTCTCCTTGGTCTTCAGGATGTTTGAGCAGAGGCTGGAAACCAGCCCTCCTGCCTGAGTCTAGAGAAGCTAAGAAGGCTCCTAACTCCCGCCACCAAAGTCAGTTGGATTTGATGCCCTCAATTTCAGCTACCCCAACGCCAGAACCTGAGACTCATCGATGGGGTGGCTGGCACAGGGCAGCTGCACCAGTACCAGCACTCCTTAGTTGTACTGTGTCTGTTAGCCATATCCCCCTGTTTCTCCCTGTATACAATTTGTGCATCAATTTTCGATGTGTGAAGTATACACAAGCTGCCACCTCCTCCTGTCAAGGCCACGGATCTCATGTTCATGAACTCGGTAAGTAGAATTTATTCATGGACTTCTGTGTATCTTATTTTTCTGTTTCCTTGAGGTAAGTTTGCTTCTCCTATTGTCACCAAATCTTACTAAAACTATCTTACAGCTGATTCTATGCATGTGCAGTGCCAGTGCCCAACCTGCACAACCCTGCAAGCCCTTGGCATGATTCTCAATAACACCATTGAATTGCGATTGTGAGAAGGTTTCTGTGCTACTATGTGATACAAAGTGTATGGGTGGGATGTGATGAGTTCATGTTGTGAGTTGTGTTGGTCATGGTTGTCTCCACCTTAGGAGTCACATCTGGGCCTAGCTGAACTGCTTGGCTCGCAGGTGTGCTGTCAGGACTCATGGCCCCAGCCTATGCTTGGCCTTTTCTGCTCACTCTCCCACCCCTTCTCCCATACCTTCTGCCAATCCTCCTGCACCAGGTTCATCTAGCGCTCCTTGATTTTATCTGGCAATATGTCATATGCCACACTGCATGGCATTCAGCTCGAGATGGCGCAGCACCAGGCACCCCTGCAGCTCTATCTGTGCCATCATTCAATGCAGGGATGTGATGGGTTGCACTGCAGAATGTGGAGAGTAGCTCAAAAATTTTTCTCCTTGCTGCACCTGGTTCAAATTTTGTGTGTGCTGGCATGTGAATCACGTGATTCCCATTACTTCCATCTTGCTAGCCTTGGTTGCAGCATGCTAGGCTATATCCTCACGGCCATGATCACACTTACCATCACCAAGTTCGCCAACCTCAACGCAGCATTTACCAGCCTCTGTGCATGAATATTTCTATTGTATTTTCACTCTACTTACTTTGTATGGGTATTGTGCAGTTACTGCTACCCTACGACCACTCCTGCCAGCCCAGCAACATGATCACAATCATGATTGCGACTGCTGGCACACTTACGTCTTCAAAAACCCATGGCATGTCCTTGCTCTGACTCCCCTTTCTCAACCTAGATGAGGGGAGCATGCTCAACATACCATTGCTGTGAGGTATGTGAAACTTGTGTGCTGGTCCATGTGGGACCTCAAAAACAAGATCCATACATGCTCGCCCTCCTCTCTCAGCATGCCTCTCTCCCTCGCCAAGCAGCGCTCGCTTACCCCTCATTCTCTGCAGCAGCGGTGGACCCAAGTCACGGCACGACAGTGTACAAGCACAACGGTGACATGCCAGGAGGGGGGATCTATAGGTTGCACATGCAGCATGTGAACCGGGACAATGTGTGGGGAGCAGAACTTCATCTCGTGGATTTTCAATGGCGCAATTGGGTAAAGTGTGCCACGTCACCATGCCAAGTCCACAAACTTTTGAAGACTTGCACATGCTCGCCTCATCCTCTGCAGAAGTAAGCAAAATATCTCTATCATCTTGAAATTGTACTTTCACTTACATTATTTTACAGCTATTGGCATGCCTCCACATCATCTGTAAACCCTCCCTTTGTTGATTTTTGATGAGGAGACTGTGTATGGCGTGCTATGTCCTCATGCCAAGTCTGCAAACTTTGTGTTCATTGGACTCACATGTCCTCAAGTCCCCCAAGGTATTGACGATTTCTTTGATTGTATTTGACCTATGCTGATACATTTCTCCTTCTTTTATTCTCCCAGCTCACGGTCACAACCACAACTTTGCACTTGCCACTGTACAGCCCCATTATGCCATTCTCTATGTTATTGGATTTGACAACAGGAGTGGATATGACCCATAATGTCATCATGCCAAGGCATGTACAGCTGAACTATGGTCTCAAATCATTACTGACACTATGCTACAGTCTATTTACAGTATTTATGGCACAAAAGGCACTCACTCCTGCCTACCATACATGACCCCATCATGCAGAAGGAGTAAGACGCTTCTGCATGCCTCTTATCTGCTTCTTGATACCTTGGATGGCCTCCAACAACCTTCAATACGCAGCCTTAGGATAGTTTATCAGCGGAGGGAGACTGTAGAGCACTAGCTCACTATGTGCACTCCACAAACTCCGTGTTTGTGGTCTCGTGTGTCTCCATCAAGAAGTTTCATCTCAATCTACTGCTTCTGTCCCATGACACTCCCACCGATGACCTCAAGGACCTTCCAATCAATCTCAATGCCCTGTTCTCAGAAGATCTTGCATGCACCTTTGACAATGGCTTTGAAACTGCTGGTAGCAAGGGTGAGGATGGTGGGACCCATGCTGGGCAGGCATATACCCAGAAGTGTGTTGTGGAAGTGATGCAGGACGTTACTTCTGGGAGACCAGGGATCTGGTTATTCAAAAAGGATACATTTCTCAAATTCTAAGAAATATATCAGAGTCAACAACATCAACAACTAGTGAGTTCTTTGATCCTATCCCCTCTGACACAAGGTAGATCCACGAATGATTGAGCATGCTGGGATGATACGAGCTGAAGTATCTGCCACTTCTCTGATGGAAAGAAGACAAATGTCTCTATCTCTTTGTGTTGCCTTCCTACGTTCAAAGAAGGGCAATACAAGAGCAAGCAGAACAAAGACATCATCATCACCATCATGAAATTCAGGGGTCAGTTTGATGGTGAAAACAAAGAGCAGCCAAGCAAACTCATATTGAAGTCCATTGTCAAAGATGACAGTATCATACCTTGGCATCCCATGCCAATTTGGGTTTGACCAAAGAATATCAGTGTGTGCCTGCCAATCAACAAGAGACTCATATGTTGGTTTAATCAACTTGTACTGAGTGATCTAAGGGGTGATGAGAACACTTGGAAATGCATACATATAGCTGAATTATACTCACCATTCTGACATCACTCATTCTCTGCAACTGTGATACAAAGGTCTGTGGATTTGTCAGCTTGATAGGGCTGTTGTCTCATTGCAGAAGGTCAGCAAGAGCATGAAGGCTGCAATTCTTGAATTTCTGGAATGCTGGATTATTCCAATGCTCCCGTTCAATTGCATCAAATGAAGTGGTTTTATCTGGTGAACCCAAATAGATGTTCTCAAATGACCTGGCATTGTTACCATTGTCAGCATCACAGGAATCAAGGTCTGAGTCTGCAGAGTTATGATATTCTTTGTGTTTCTTGGAGAAATTGATGTGTTCTCAAATAATATCTGAAACCACCATAGTATGCTCTGAAGTTAGAATCTTCTTGCAATTAGTATAATGTTACCTCAGGTTAGATGTGAGCTTACTTGTGATGCAATGGCCTTGAAATTGGTTTTGGTCCAATACCAATGTTTCAGAGATTTATGACGCCTCTCAAACAACCTTGTGCTATATCTACAGAGGACTCCCTTCTCCTCAACATCATCGAATGCATGAGTTTGATTGTGTAGTTTTGGGAAATTATACTTTTGATTGCTTGGTGGTGGCACACTATCTTCTTCATCACCAGGTCCCTCAATATCACCAGGCTCCTCAATGTCCTCAGTTGAAGTATTCGAAACAATGTCATCATATGCCTGCAGTACTGTGAGCTCAAGAGTTAGCAAATAATGGATAAAAAAATCTCACATTAATGGTTGTTCCAAATTCTTCTACGGCCTTGTGGCCCTCAGCAATAGTATTTGAGGTATGAATTTCAAGAGTCTCCCACATTACCATATTAACATATTTTCTGATCATGACAAGTAGCTTGTAGCTGAGACAGTCTTTATCTAGAGCAAGGACATTGTGACTTGCAAAGATGAATAGCTGTTGGCAAGTCAATAAGTAGATTTTAGAAATCAAGTATGATATGACAACCTTCATAATGTCACAAAAGTGGTTACCATCAGTGAAATCAGTAGACAACACTGACTCATTAAATTTGTTTAGCCCAGGCCATGGAGCAAAGGCATCAAATCTTATAAACAAGATTGAGAAACAGATAATATTTGAAGCAGCCAACATACTGTTTTCCAATGGTGGAAGCCACTCAGCGATTATCAGGAAGAGACATCTCCTCAATCAAGCATTTGACTTCTTTAAAAAGGTGTTTTCCACCAACACCATGACAATTGTTATGAAGCTCATCAAATGCTGCCGCTTCATGAGGATCCAAAAAGCAGACAGACCAGAAGGCATTCTGAAGAATGCAGAGTGAGAAAGAACAGCACAAAAACAAAAAGTGCAAACATCTCACCTCAACACATCTGAGGCCACTTAATTTGAATATCCTTTCCCGCTGTGTCTTGTTTTTCATGTTTTCATGCATCTTGTAAAGTGCTATTGCTGCATCTGCTGTCCACCTGGGCCACTTCTTTGAGAGGTTGAACAGTCAATTTCTTGGTACTTCACAAATGGGACATGGATATAGGCTCTTGACACTGTGTGTAAGAGTCATCACACTCCTGAACTTTTGCTGAGACACAAGTGGTGATATATTAAGGACCTGGTATATACATCTCTTCATAATCCACAGCGAGCAAAAATACAAAAGGGTATAGTAGACAATTCTTCCCACTACAATTGAAAATGTCACCAACACACAACTCCTCTGCAATAGTAGAAAGAAGATGCTTTAAACATGTATGATACACTGCTTTTTTGAAGTTGACATAATCAAGTTTTCCATGTTTGGCAGGATCATCTGGAAACTGTGACAAAAACCAGACTGAGAAAGTAGGCAGAGCAGAAGGTAAGATACATACAACAGGAAGCCAGCCAACAACTTGTGTAGCACCTAAACCTTTACTGTTTACAATATCAGGTGGGAGGTTGTCAATCCTTGCCATGATGGGATGGCACGAGACTCCGTTGAATGTAGACACCATTGTTTTATCAGCGTAGAGTGAAATGAGGAGAGGTCATCCATCATGTGAAAGTTGAGTCTGTTGTGCATTAGAAAGTGAGTCACTTTTCAAATGAGAAACATACCTGTACTTTCCACATCTGATTCTCCATCCAAGCTTCACTGATAAAGTGAATCCATTCCTGCCTGTCAAATTTTTCTAAAATTATGCTGTCAAACATGGCTATATTTCCTAGGAACTCATCCTCAAGAATCATCCTTGCAACTTCCTTCAACGACCGAAGCCAAAATTCAAACTTTCACAATGATTTTCCATATGGAACTTCAATCTCAATGTGCTCAAACTAGGAGTCCATCAGATGATAGTCAAAGGCAATGAATAAAGCAACAGACTGGTACATATTGTTGGGATGCATCCATCCATAGGCATGTAAGGTCAGAATGGTTCTTCAGGAGAAAATGTTCATTTTGATCCTCAATTATTTTGCATACAACTTTAATGAGAGCATCAGTCTGTGCATTGGACATTCCTGCTTTGTGGACAATTTCTGTGAATTCAAATTCACTCTCTGATCGGAAGGGAAGCCATGGATTTGGGTCTGGTGGCCAAGGTGGTATCGAAGTGGCACATCCATAATCTTCAAATGATTGAATAGTTTGCAGTTTGCCAAGACTTGGGTGATATGTAATTCTGATGTCGTCAAGTTTAGGGGCAGTGGCTTGAGGCACAGGAGGCAGATCCAATGGTAGAGGTGTTTGAGGTGGCAAGCATGGTTGCATGTCTGTGAAAAAACATGAGCAATCTAATGACAGTGATTTACAAAATATTCTACAAGAAAGTTGGTTAGAAATATGGTTGGATGAAGAGGAACTGTTTGTGGGCTGAACCTGGCCTAGTTGACATAAACTATTGAATGCAGCATGAATGTAGTAAAAAAAAAGACACACCTAAGGGCTGTTTAACACTAATACTACTATGAGCTAATTTTCAGACAATCTTCAGGTGTGGGGCCATGAAGACATCATGTCCTACTTCTAGAGGTTGATCATTTTCTAAAAATCAAATGTTCAGGGAGACTGACTTTGGAGAAATTCTCTGTGCTTTGGTCAATATCTTACAACAATAGATCAAAATGGACAACCTTGACCACTATCAATATGTCCTAATGTTGGTGCAGCAAAGAGTCCTTGATTTTGTTGTTAGAACAAAGAATTGTAAGGACACACTTGAAACCAACGTTGTTTGATAGCTTGGTGTTCAGTTTGGAGAGTAATCTGTAGGTCATGCTCGCATTGTTGAGTTGCTGCCAGAGCTTCTGGAGAGTTGTATTGCTGGCACTTCTTTTGATGACTTGCAAAGCCATGTGGCTTGAATGCTTTCATACAATATTGACATATTTGAGAGTGAGTGTCATTCATGGCCATATTCTACAATTCCAAGAAGGTAAACAAGAAAAGTAAGTCAGTGAGTGCATTTGAACGCTTGCTTTCTTGGGGATTGCACCGTGGGAGGACAGGATTTTACAGGATTTTTAATTGATAGTCACCCAGGTTGCTGGCCCAGTTCCTAATCTAATCATTGTTGAAACAATCCAAAAAATCCATCCTGATTTTACACCCCGCAAGAAAACTCCGACATTGTTGAGTACAGTTGTTTTTCAAACTTAAGTTAAGGCTTAAAGCAAATTCTCCATGATCTTAAGTCTTAACCTTAATATGTAATTAAGCCTAAAACATTATTAACCTTTAACCCTTAAGGCCAAGACTAGGGAGAGCAATCAATGAAATATGTTTGACAGCACAAGAACAGACTTACTGAAACTC
>JAGGAW010008695.1:0-20112 GCA_017657375.1 Termitomyces sp. T27 | reverse complement strand
GTCTTTGCATGTTAGCTTAACAAAGTGATGTGCCTGGTGTGCAAAATTCTTAACAAAGATACAGAGAACACTGACTGTTCCTAGAAAGGCATGTACTTCTGATATCAACTGGCAAGGTCTCCAGTGCTCTAGCAAGAGCAGTTGAGATTCTTCTGGTATCCAGTCAGCAGGAGTGCAAATGTGGCCGAGTATTTTAATTTGTTTGGTGCATAAGATGAGCTTGTGACCAGAGAACATACTGCCTGCATATTTCATGTGCTGGAATACATAGTTGAGGACCTCAATGAATTCCCAGAGTGCCAGTCAGATGTTGGTGTTGTCAGAGTGCTTTGCTAGTATGCTGTTAATGAGTTTCCAGTCCTTTGGGCCTTCAATACCAATGTTGTCAATGAAGGAGGATGTAGAGCAGTATTTCAGGCTGTAAGATATAAATGACATTGTCATGGAAGATTGGTACTGAGTTGGTCCAATCCATGGGTAGAATGATGAGTCTTAGTGCTCTGAAAGGGGTTTGAAAAGTCATAATGTTGCAGAAAGAGGTATGGATAAGTAACTTGTCATAGCTGACATAGAGATTGAAGGTTGCACCACAAATCCAGCCCACAAAAAACTCAGCAACATGGTCTGGAAAAGGTGGTATGCTAGAGTGGTAGATCATAACATGATTGAGAGGCTCAAGGCTGTGGATGATGTGAAGTTTACCATTCTTCTTTAAGATGCAGAACCAACAAGAGCAGTAAGAAGAGTTGGAGGCCTTGTATACTCTGGCATTAAGCTTGTCATGTATGATTTCACAGACTTTAGCCATGAGTCTGGGAGGTATGGGTTGGTTGTGCTCTACCTATGATACATGCAGTATTGTTGGTATGATGATGGGTGGAAAGTAAGCAGGGTTAAAGCTACTATGTTCAGAATCATTCCAAGCAAAGGCCTTGTTGTGTTTAGTGACCAGGTTGACCAAGACCATAACTTTGTCTGATGTGAGGAACCTGGTATTGTGGTCGTTAACAAATTGTGCCATTCATTCTGCAGTAAAATGGCTGGTCAGCTGAGTCAGGAGTGGATTTGGGTCTAATGATGGCAGGTCAGCAAGAGGGTTACCAATGATGTTATGTTCAATGCAGATGCCTTCACCAAGGCTACTGCTAACAGGTTTGAACTTCAGCATGACTGGTTCATATTTCTTCTTGGTCTGGACCTTTTTTGTGTTTGCATTAAGGAAGATGCAGATGTTGTTCAGGTGTGTTTTGAAGGGTACTGTAGATGAGTGTATGGTAGAAATCATAATGCATAATGCAGGTCATAAAAGTCTCTCATTTTGAGTAACATAACACATAACATGGCAGTAGTTTCTAACAAAATTACCAAAAGTTCTAAGACTTTTTTGACTTGAATTTTAAGCTTTTTTCAATGTCCTACACATCATTATTACTTTCCTCTAAAGGCAGAGATATGGGTAAATTCTTGAAAAGAACCTCCAGGTACTTGATTCATGAGTCAAAGGCTATAGGAATATCAGCAATTTCTTTCAGAATAGCAGGAGATGGTATAAAAAAGGCTATTATGATTTTGTTCCTGAAATTCAACTGTATTCTATATTATTTTGGCTCTCTTCACTCCATGATGCAAGCACTGATAGTTAGTAACTATGGATCAACTAATAGCAACAGTTTCTCAATGGACAATCTGTCATACATAACAGATGTCCAGTTTCTTAATGTCATACTAGGATCTAGCGTAATGCATCCCTGGCAGTTTCTACCATACCCTCATCTACAGTAAGTCAGTATTGGGAGATCCAGCAGGGCAATAGTTGGTTGCACTCATGGATGGGCACATAGGTTCAGTGAGTCTGGCAGCTGTCATATCTGGGGTGCTAGCATTAGCAGCAGGTTGGTAAGCATAGGTAGGGTCAGAATTAGGGGATTTAGAGGTAGCATGTCTAAGGATAAACTGGTTGGTAGTTAAATAAGAGTTGGCAGAGTGATTGAAAGAGTTCAGAAGCAGTAAGGTATAAATAGGTGAGAGTAGAATTGTCTGAGAACTTGGAGGTGGTGTGTGGAAAGTTCTGAGTAGTGTCAGTATAGAAGGTGTTGATAGCAGGATGGTTGCTAAAAGGCAGTGAAGGAGCTGAATTAGTGGTAGGAATTGAGTTGGGAGTAGCAAAGTCAGTAATGGTACAGCAAGACAAGATGGAAGGGTCCAAGGCAGCATATGATACAATATAGGCATGATCATTTAGGTGGTCATATTTGATTGTTAGTGCCAAGTCACTGTTGTCATCATTAAGGATGTCAGCCTGGTGGGAAAAAGCACTTATGGGCTGATCCTGTGCTGATAGGGATGTACTTGGGTGCTACAAGTCTGCAATGATTGAAGCTCTGGCAGATGGTTGGGATGACTCTGGATTTGCCAGAATTAGGGTCCATAATCTTGATGGTGGTGTTGTCAGCAGATTGAGTTTTTACTGAACTGCACATAAATATGTTAAAGGGCTTGCCAAGGAGGTTATCATAGGCAGGTTGTTGGATAACATGTATTTGCAAGTAGAGGGTGATATCTTTGAGAATGCAAGGGACATTATGTGCTAGGCCTAGAGAGGAGTCGAGGGTGCCATTAGTGCTCTGCATTTGGAGGATTACTGATGGGTCATAGGAGATGCCAAGTTTGTGTGCTACTTCTTCTGACATGGAGATAATCTGAGAACTGCTTTCTTTAGTGATGATGACTTTGGGGACCTGGCCAAGGAGTAACAATTTGAGGTAGGTGTCCACAGAATCTTCTGCAATATAGGTGTTATTATAAACGATCCAGAAATTAGCATTACTGTGCAAGGTGACATTACCACTGGGCCTGTTGCTAGCAACAGCCCTAGGTGGCAGTTGAGGTGGTAAAGCATCACTGATACTATTGTTTGGAGCATCTTCTACTATGGCATTGTAGTTAGCTAGTGCACATTTGAGAGTTACTGCAATGCAAAGTTGGTTTCATAATTTAGAAGAAGCGGTAAGGAGGTCATCAATGGCTACATAAGTCCAAGTTTGAAGGATCTGGTTAAGAATGTTGATAGTGCAGGCTTTCTGTTTTTTGATGTTGGTGATAGGTGGAAAGGTCTTGTATGCTCCATTGGTTTGTTTGTCAGGCCTAGCAATGCCATGGTCAATAGAAACTGTTGGTCAGCCTTGAAGTTGCCCAGTGAACAGGTGTTTGGAGTTAGTAGTCAAGTTTGTGAGGTTGCTGGCATGGCCCTTTTCATGTGCTGGAGGTGTTACCATTTTCTTAGCGATCAGGAGTCTGTCTGCAGGGCTTCAAGAGTTCCATTTAGCAATATTGTATACTTGGTCAATGGGGTATGGATCAGCAAAATAGTGATTGGGCAGCATTATCTCAAGTTGATGGAAGATTAGTAACCAAACAACATTTGATATACCTTGCTGAAATAGTCAATGGTCTTCATTCTGGAACATCTTGCCTTTATCAATTAGCCAGATGGAGATAACATAGAACTGTTGGTAATAGTCAGAGAAAGCAGTTAGCTACTGTATACTGTTCTGCAAGGTGTTTGTAACTAGCTGTTCAAGGTCAGCCTGCACACCATGCATCAGCATCTTGCTAATAGTGGCATTGGCCATGGCTTTTGTCAATAACAATGGTGATAACTGGATGTTGGAAGGTTGTTGGTGAGTAGTAGAAGGAGATGGTAGCCAAGAGGGTGGTGTAAGGACTTCTTCATTGGTATTGATAGGTGTTAAGGATGATAGCAACCTCGAGTCTAAGTCACATAGAAAGAGGTTGGGGATGTCATTGAGAGTCAGTTAGTTCTTGGCAGCACATAGTTCTTCCTTGAGGTTTGCTGATTGTGAAGTGCTGGAGGGAGACAGTAGCTGTAACTGTGTAGGAAAGGTGGGTGGTGGTGGAAATAAATTTGATTGGGCTTGGTCTTCAGCTGCAGTGCAAAATTGTTGCTATTAGTTTCTGGTAGTATTCTGCCTAGAAAACCCTTGTGATGGGCTCCAAAATGATAGCATCCAACCTACTTTGAGTGCAAAAAGGGGCAAAAGAACCAAAGAACACAACACCAAAAGAAAAAGAGGAAAAGAGGAATGACAGCAAACAAATAATGTGTAAGCAAGAAGGTGAGCAGCAGAGTTTCCAGTCACTGGGTGAGGGTGAATAGAAGAAGCAGAAGCTAATGCTGCAGTAAATGATGCCAAGGGGGCCAGAAAGCAGAAGAGTCAGTAGCTAACATCTTTCAGTGAGGTGAAATCTGAATTGAGGAGCAGAAGGGGATCAAAATGGATATGCACATGTTGGTAACACTATCAATGGTTGGTAATGGTAAGGGGTGCAGTAGAAAGTGGTAGACAAGGGGATGTTAACACAAATCAAACAAAAGTGCTAGCATAAGTCTAGCGCTAAGCATAGCAAGGAGGGAACAGATACCAGTAGGAGCAGGTGCTATCACCTGGGACAACTTGAGGAAAAAGAAAAAACTGGTGACAGTGGTAACTGGCAGTAAGAAAACAAAGTCTAATGCTCTTGCTGAGTTGGAACTAATGCTCTCATAAGTTACTGAAAAGAGAGAAATGCTGAGGCTACTAAGACACCAAAGTCAATAACATGCTAAAGTCAGTGAATGCTAAGGAAACTGGATGCTAACGCTGAGGCCTAAGCACACAATATAGGGGTACCAATGCAGAGACATTGAGATCTCAAGACTAATGCTAGCAGCAAGACAGAGAGGGCAAAATTCAATGATTATTAGAATCTACACAACAGGTTTTTATACTAGTGCTATGTCTAAGATCAGGAAGTAAAGTGTTTTAGATATCGGCACTAGCAGCAGTAAGTAGCTTCATTTGATGGAGGTGGCACTAGTACCATGAATGGGAAACAAAAGAAATACATGGAAAAACATGGTAAATGTTAGAATAAAATAGAAAGTAGGTGTTTTTATTGATATTTTATAATGTTCTAGGCAGATAGAAAGTAACCAAAAATATTGGAATGCTTGGCATCTGTTAGAAGGGATCTAGACCAGAGAGTATTTTCACAAGCTAGCATGGTACACTGGTCTATATGCACCATTCCTCAGTTGTCCAGTGCTTACAAGGCCAGGCAGGTTCAATTTCCATGTCTGGCTTTACATCATCTATTCTTTCATAGTCTTTTTGGTCTGTTATACTTGGTTTCTAGGTAAGTCCTAGGAGAGTCATGTGAATGTCATGTGTGAGGTCAGGTGATTGGTCATGTAATAGGCACATTGCATCTTCTGCTATGGAACTAAACTTTTTACTAGTTTCATTGCCAGTGATTTATGAGGCTCATCAGTGATCATGTGCACTTGCAGTAAGAACTGCTTTACATCATGGCAGGCCTTTTGGCCACCCATGTTACAACAACTCATGTTACTGGCTACACACTTTATTTTCTCCTTTATGGGCACCACCCTTTCTTCATATTTGACATCTAAGATCAGACTTGAGCTGCCTTAGGCTGGAATAAGGTGAAAACAACCAAAGACCTGCTTACCTTATATATTCAAGAGCTTGTGAGACAAGATGAGGAGTTGGTGATTGCCCTGGAATACCAATGCAAGGAGAGGAAGAAAGCAGTAGAGGATTTCAACAAGAAGCATGAAAAGTATCTGTTCTCAGGCAAAATTGCAATCAGGACTTGGGTGTTGCTACACAAGTCATGATTAGATGGGCAGCATGGCCATAAATTAGCGCTCAGATGGTTGAGCCCTTACATTATTTACAGAAAGCTAAGTGACAATACTTACCAATCTCACAAACTTGATGGCACTGTGAGGTGATCCCCAGCTACAGCTAACTTCCATGATGATCATCAAACTGTACAAACAGTTGGGCCTGCCCTTTTTTACTTGTTTTTGGCCACCTCAAGAGCCCCCTCTGCTGAGTTAGAAAAAGCATTGGGTATCATTAATGATGTTGACTGGCTAACTATTTCCTTATACCCATTTTCAGTTTTGCCTGCTAATCCCATTCTCCAGGTAGACAACCCTGACCACTACTTAGGCATACTATTTCCTGATCATCAGGGAACTCTCCTTTGACTTATGCCCTAATGCTCTGTTGAAATATCTGAACATTGACCAACTTACTCTTTAAGCATTGGAGGATGTTCTGCTGTGATAGTCAACCCAGCTGATGGGGTCATTAGTATCAATTTTGTCCTTATATGTGGCCACATTTCATACTCTGTTTATAAATTTCACACTTTTTGCCTTTCTCTTTATATAACTGCTTGCTCTGCCTTCTCCTCTTTGAACTTTCTATACTTGCTACAGCTATGCCCCATTTTTTTTACTGACATATTGCCAACTTTACAGATTATCAGTGTTGCCATTTCCTCAATTAATGCTTGGTTCAACACCACACCCTCCAAGTCTGATCAAAAGAACTTTGTTTGGGGAATAGAGTTTACGTCTTCACTAATTTAATCCAGACCTTTCATTTATGTGTACCATTTGTTTCTGCCATGTTGACAGCAGTCCAAGTAGCTCAAAGCAAGAAGCTTGAACAGTGTGCACCTCCTTCTGTTTATAAATTTCACACTTTTTGCCTTTCCCTTTCTATAACTGCCTGCTCTGCCTTAGGCTTTCTCCTCTTTGAACTTTCTATACTTGCTACAGCTATGCCCCATTTTTTTTTACTGACATATTGCCAACTTTACAGATTATCAGTGTTGCCATTTCCTCAATTAATGCTTGGTTCAACACCACACCCTCCAAGTCTGATCAAAAGAACTTTGTTTGGGGAATAGAGTTTACGTCTTCACTAATTTAATCCAGACCTTTCATTTATGTGTACCATTTGTTTCTGCCATGTTGACAGCAGTCCAAGTAGCTCAAAGCAAGAAGCTTGAACAGTGTGCACCTCCTATAGTTTCTGCCAATTGCACCAAGTCCTGGGGGAGGGGGGATTGCATGCTGCACCCATTTGAAGTTGTTGCACCTGTACAAGCCAATGCTGAGACAACCAGAGACTTGAGTCAATATGTTTTACTTACTTTTGATACTTCTCCTTCTTTTCTTTCTTGTCACATACTGCTTGACATGTTCTGAATCTGTTTACTGTTCCAAAAATAGATACCTGTTTGAGATGCTTCATGGGCTTCAGGCATATGAGGATGTACATTGGATGCAGTAAATTTTTCCCATATAGGTGTAGGGCCACCTGTCAAATCCCCCTAATCAATCTTTTCATTGGTTCACTGTGTCAGATTTCCTGAGTCTTGCTGTTCTCAGTTTTCTTTTTGGTTCCCTTTTGTTCTAAGCTACAGTACAGAAATTTGTACTCTACACACAGAACCTTTGCCCCATGTCCTTAGCCAACTAAGCACCCATCACTTATCCCATCAGCTAACTAGCCTGATTGGCTTTCAGCATTGCTACCATGCTTCTACCCTCTTTTCTTTGTCACATGAGTTTTCCTTTCATACTGTAATACCAAATGCTGACAACTCATGGACTGTGTGCTATCCCAGGTTCCTCCCCTCTTCCTCACTGCTCTTTTTGTGCTGCCAGATGATGCAATGATGGAAGAGGGATTGCCTTCCTACCTTGCCTCAAAACATCTATTCCTGTCTCCACATACCCCCCCAAAGCCTGAAAGCAACCATGTTGAAGATTAGGAGGTGTACAATGACTCTATGGAGATATATGAAAGGAAGAGGGATAGGAGGAAGGTGGAGGCCCTATACCAGCAACATGGGTGACTTCCCCATATCCATCAAATTTGCTGATGCCCCCCTCTTTCTCCAGAACAACAAAATCAAGCTCAAGCAGAGGCAATTCAGAGACTCAAGCCTGCTAGACATTCAACTTGTACATGTTGTTTACATAGGTGAGTGGCCAAGGCAGAAGTGGATCACTACACTACAAATGATACTCCTCTGCAATGTAGGACATGTAAGCAGTGTATGCCTTATTCTGGATTATATGGATTTTGCAAGCCATTGATCAATGTAAAGACTTACATAGCTTGTACAATATCAACAATGATATTTCTGAACAAAGATGTATATTTTTTTCTACATAATTATGGACAATGGCTTCAATGCAATGTCAGAGAGGATCAAAAAGTCATGTTGAATCAACTCATATATACCTTGAACTCCTGAAAGCATGTATACTTCCATCCTCATGCCAATGTCAATTTCCTTCAACATTAACTCAACAAACATCTTGACCCATTCACTCATTGTTAGGATATGTGGTCCTGTATAATGGTCCTTGTTTCCTTGAACAGCCAGCATCAAAACTTGAATTTCAGTCTGTACATGCAGACATCAGACCTACATGTACACCATGAATATATCACCTCAAAATCCCACATAATGTAAGTAAACTTACCATACCATCTAAATTGTCAAGAGTGATGTGTGTGTTGTGAAATGCAGAGATTGAAACATTGTGAGAAGCTAAATCATGCATTTCATGAGTGTCATGTAAGGCAGTGACTCTCTCTTCTATAAGTTGTATCTTCTCCTCACTGGAAAGCAACTTCCATTTAGTGGAAATCTCTCCAATGAAAGTGTATACTTTGTTCTTGGGAACATTGGGTGGAAGCTCTGAGGGCAGAATTAGAAGATAGTAAGTAATGAGTTAGGATGCATCATCATACTAGCCACTCACTGACATTGATGTGCTGGGTTTACATGCTTACAAAGGCATTCCATGACCTAAATTTCTTGCATTTCTTTGGCAGACATGACATCTGCATGATTTCTTCATAATAATACTGGATGGAGTGCTTCTGGAATCATGCCTTTAGCCAACCCTTGTACCTGATCCTGCGCTTCTTGAAGGGCCTGCTGGTATGTCATCTTAGCTTCAAGATGCTCTTGCTTCCATTGAGCCTTTGTCGGTTAGTAAGACCTTGAAGAATGCACTTGAATTGAGTATGCCACAGTTTATGAAGGTGAAGTGTTGACTGCTTTTGAAATGTGCTGGGAAGATACATGACATTGGAAGATATTCTTGCCATGATACATGCCAACAACAAAAATAGAGTGATATAGAAGTGGCAGATGAGTAGGATTATGCCACACACATAATAATAAACATGTATATATATATGCTCAATAGATAATCATCATATGTGGAGTATAGTGGTAGAGCCATGCCACCAAAACATGCATAATAACCAGTCAAAACATCAGGTACAGCCTGCCATACTATAGAGGAATAACCAGCCAACTTAGTCAGATTTTGGGATTTTAGAGAGGGTTCTCCAAAATCTTACATCCCTCATAACTACTTATCATGAGATACTTGATTGATTTATTCGGTGACCTCTCACTGAACTTGCTCTCTCCTGTCATTTTGGTGCCTCAGCACCAAATCCACTCTTTCTTGTCATTTCAGTGCCTCAGCACCATATCCACTCTTTCTTGTCATTTTGGTGCCCTTTCACTGAATTTGCTCTCTCCTGTCATTTCAGTGCCTCAGCATTCACTCATCATTTGGATCCAAGCTGGCTAATCACACATGCTATTTAATTCTGTGATGCAATGCTTCTCTCTCTACCAGTACTCTATACTTCCAGCCTGAGAAGTGTGTGGTCAATGGGGATCTCACTTTGCATACCCTCTGCAGCATGAGATGTTGAGTTTCTGACTCATATTCCAGCAAAACTTGATGGACCTACCTCATCAGGAGTCTCCCCCACACCTGCATCTAGAGGCATCTTGAAAAAATGCTGCATCATATCCCATTCCATTTTTTCCTCCATTTTTGACTACTCTCATCTCCAATGCATGTAGGTTTCCCTCACCTGAATGTTGTTGAGACTGTGAGAGCACAATTTGAGTTGTTGCTTGTAGCCCCAGAATTAGGGCAATTCTGCATCCAGGAAGCCATTCAAGTCCTCTCCACCACTATACATATCATCCAGCAACAGCCTTGCAAAAGTTTGAAGCACCTCAACCATGAATTGGCATTGTCATGAATCCATCATCATATCCTCCATGCTTTCAACCTCCAGACATTCTTCTCTGATTTTGTAGAAGATGTTAAAGTTCTTCCAGAAGATCACATCCCACAGCCCCATCTCAATCATACATCCACACTCAAAGAAGCCTTTGTTTGCCTTCTCACCTTTCCCCATCCTCCTTGGACCATCAATTCCTGTCAGGCAAAATGCACTTGCTTGCTTGGTAACATGTTTCTTGGCATTCAAATGATAAATGCACTGATGGTTTCCTTGCATAGTTCCCATGACCTCAAGTGCTAACTCCTTTGAAATTATTACACTCTCAAGAAAGAGATCATTGCAAATTACGGTATACAACAAGGGTGAAAGCTTGTAGGCTTCATCATCTGGGTGCCTCAAAAACTGGCAAATGGTGATATGAGCTGCCCCTGTCCAACAACCATTACTAAATTCCTTGGTTTCCAAGAAGAAACTTTACATATATTCATATTCCCATCTGTTATCCTTGCCAATTTTTTCATATGATTTAGTGACCACTCTCACTCCATCCACACCCTTGCTGCTCACTTGGGCCTCTTTGCCCTGTTCCTAGATCTCTTCCATCATCTCATCAATGCTATTGGTGCCTACTAAAGACTCTTTGGGCTGTCACTGGATCCCTTTTATCATCATCTTGTCGATGCAATTAGCACCCACTAAAAACTTTTTGAGATGTTCCTAGATTCCTTCTATCATCTCAGTAACATTTTCTGTCCTTTTGAGGTCTTCTCCAGCAGTACATTTGAGGTCTTCCTCAACAGTCTTGGCATCAGCTTCAAAATATCTTCATTAGTGGCAGAGAACTCAGTCCTATCAGATCTTCTCACCTTTCTCCTCAATCCTGTCATTACTATCCTCTTTTACTGATCCATTCATTTCACCTCCTACAGATACCTTGGAAGTCTCTGTCTGGAGTCCTTCAATTACTGACAACATAGACACATCCTCAGGTTCAGGTGTTCAAAGTTCAGGCATTAGAGATGAGGAGCTCCAGCAAATTGAGTTGCTGTCTGTCTGCTCAACACTGGTTGGCATATCAGCCACCAGCTTTGCCTCCTTCATCCTCACCAATGTCAGTAACTTGTGCTTTGTTAACAGCTTTTTTTTCACTGCAATTGTTGTCAGCTCCAACAACATCAAATATATTGACACCTAGTTTCTGATGTCTGATCAGACACATCTACACTTTCCAACTGCACCACATCATGTTCATATTCAATAATCTGTGCCTGTACTTCAGCTAAATCTAGACACATTTTAGTGATTCCCCTTCAATGCAATGCTCACACAAATCTCACCTTTTTTTGCAGCTTGCTTTTGCCTGGCATGATGCTCTGAAATTGCCAAGCAAGCAGAGTTAAGTGAGGTAAGGTATCTGTGAAATATTTGGCTATCTTGCTAATCATTTTCCAAACAAGACTTTCCAGCATCTCCCATTACCGATCTCTTGTCCAGTCATCCATGAAGACTAGCAGGATTCATCACAATGCCTCTGTCCATGCTGAGCCAGAGGACAAACCCAAACCCCTCATCTTCAACTCATTCAATGAGGAGTAGGAGCATCATAAGCCATGCCTTTCTTGCCTCTAATCTGCCATTTAATCTAACTCATGACAGGCCAGAGTCAGTTAGAAGCTATGGAAGTGCATCCTAATCAATTTTCCTCATTTGCTAGCAGACTCACACCTTATTCTTAGATGGACTGTCAGGATCTTGATACATGCATCAAGCCCCAGTGTCTCTTGCTTCCCCTATCACCTGTTTACATATACCACTTGGTTGGTACACCATCCTCCAATCTGATTGCCTGCTCCTGACAAACTTCTAACACCATTGCAATTCCATTGGCAGTGAGAAAGGAGGAAGGTGTTCACCCATATAGTACAAGTAAGCTGGGAGTGTTGATGAAAATTGACCCTGACCTGATTGCTTGGATTGAACCTGACCTGCTTGCATACAGTCTAGCCCTGCATGGCCTGATCTCTGGCTGTAGAATCTTGGTGGTAGGACTTCACATGTGGCTGATTTTTGAGGAGCAGTCAATGGTACAGGAAACAGCTAAGCTGTTTAGGCTGTGAACAAAGATTGGTGCACAAAGGTGGTAGAATATCATTGAACATCATCAAGATGAGAGGAGCTAGAGGGCAATGTGGGCAATTCTTGATCATTCCAGATAGGACTCAACCAACAAGGTGTTGCTTGCATTTGGAGACTGATTCTAAAGTTAGTAGTCAAAATCCTCTGAAAAGACCTGCTCTTACCCTGTGGTTTTCATCCTGTACTTCTTGCAAAAGTGGTCAACACTCTTTGAGCCTGATGAAGGTGATACCATCATCTGCAATGAAGTCAGACATGATGCATGATACAATATAGTTCCCTTCAAACCTGCTGGATCCTTCATTGCAGATGTCTTTTTAGCCTCTTTTTTTCATTTGCCACCTATAGCAACCATGAATGTGAATAGTCAGACTAGCACTCCTCCACCTTACTTGGCAGCTGCTACTCTATGCTTCTCCTTGATGCTTCTCCAGATTCTGCCAATAATACTTCATGCAGGCAATCCTTTGTCATTCCATGCATTCCTCATCCATGTAGAGGTGCTTTTGTTCCATATCTCAAATGAGTCAGTGTGTGGATGCAATGCAATGTTTGGCTGAACAACTCGAAGGCAGTATGAGTATGATTGTCTTGATCTGCACCACAAAGAGATGATGTATCCCCATGTAAGCTGGTGTATAATCAAGGTGTGCAATCAGTATACAATGAGTATGCAATGAATATGTGATGCATGTATGCCATCTCTATCAAAGATCCATTGGTGCCAATTAGTGTATTTCACCATTCACAGTGGACATGCAGTATCTATTTTTGATGAGTTATATTTAATTATTAATATTTGATATGTGGAACCAGTGGTGGCTCCACTCACATTGTCATCATGGCACAAAAGTTAAAAACATTATGAGCCAAGGTTCATACTTTGAAACCTTGTAATTCTACCATGTAAGTGATCCAGCACACCAACTCACCATCTGCACATGGCACTCCATCACAGGTGCTTGGTGGCTCTTATTGTTTGGCAGCTCTTATTGTTCTTTGCACATGCCATTCATGATACCTCACCATAGGCATCTGGCAGCTTAGTATAGACAACATGCATGTACTGTTCATGGCATTCTACTATGGGTGCTCAGCAGCAGCATTGATGGAAACTCTTCTCTAATCTATTGTGCACATGCTCTTGCTTGTTTGCTCTATTCACAATGTATACTCATCATTTTTGTAGAGCACAATGTTCTCCTGGTTGGCATCACTAGTGTCCCTCACTCCTGATTCACCCATGCCATTGCTTATGCCATTGAAACTCTCCATGAGTTTTCCAACCATCATAAAACTCTATTCACTGACTCAGGAGATGTTAAAACTGCTAGGCTAGTGTATTCATTGACATGAATGTTAAAGGTCTGATGAATCTGGCTGTACAGCATGAAAGTGCATATCTTTTTGAGGGAATGGAAAAAACAGTCAATGATATTAGGCATCTCTTGCAGGCATCTAGTGAGGATGATAGCAGTAAAATCCCAACCACCTCCATTGATGTACCACTCATTAAGTTGCCTCTCCCCACATTCACAACATTGGGCTTGAAGTATATGCTCCCTTGTCCAAGCTCTCCTCCTACTTATGCCATCTTTTGATTACCTTCTCCCACACACCACCTCTCCTCCATCACCATCAAATCAGGACCTTCCAATCAATGTGCATGGGCAAGTGGGAAGCAGAGGTCTCAATTGGAAAAGGAATGTCTTGCCACTCAACAAAAAAAGAAATGATCCATTAAGCAAACCATGGCAGCCACTTCATTGAGCCCTTTTGATCATCAAATTTGTAGTTCTGCTAGCATCAAGAGCTAGTTGTTGATCTCACCAATTTGCTCAGAATTGATTGTGGAGACTCTTCCCCAAGCTTGAGGGTTCTGAATAGGCAAGCAGAAGCCTTGAGGCTCAAGTACCAGCATGTTGGATGACTTATTTGATCAGGGTTTCTGGTATATTGAATGGAATGGATGAGCTTGCAGTTATTCAGTAACTTCATTCACTTACAACCTTTCCAGTTCACCAAAATTCATTGTTGACAGCACAAACTGATGCATTCTTGGCTTGATGGGTATTCCTCAGAACAGGGACTGGGACCAAGTTGCATAGTGAGTGATACAAGCCATGGAGAGTGCTCATCAATGAGGTCTCTGAGAGATGGAGCCAGTCAGGCATGAGTGGGGGAAGTTCTTTGCTTTGTTGACTAGGGTCTCATATGGTGGTGGTGAACAGGTGAGTTGAACCACTCCTGGCCAAAACTGGGATTCATTGGCAACAATCAGGTATCCATGAACTCATATCACTTGGACCTCCATTGTGAAATACTGAACAATCTTCTTGCTGACAAAAACATTCAAAGTCTAGCTTGTTTCCAATCAAGTGAGCATCCATTTGGACCCCTTTCAGCCTGTTATTGACTACTCAATTTAGTTGCCTTGGCCACATTTGCCCCTCAACTCTATCAATATTATTGCAAGACCCTCAACAAGCTTTTTTGAACACCACAAAGAGCTCAAGCACAATTTTGCTCACAGTATTTATCCAATATCTATGTTCAACTGTGGACTGGCCACTTGTACTGTGGTGCATGTTGACTTTAAGAACCTGTCACATGGTCTTTGTGCAATCATGGCACTTAGGAATTTCAATTCCAAGTCAGGTGGACACATTATTCTGTACCCTCTTTGATTGATCACTGAATTTCCTCCTGGTTACATCATTTTGATTCCTAGCAACACCTCAATCTCAAAGAATGAAACTTGACTGTCATTTACCCAATTCACTCCAAGGAGGCTGTTCAGATGGGTAGCTTATGGCTTTCAGTCAGTGAAAAAGTTACTCTCAGAGAAAGAAAAAGAGGCTTGCACTCAGATCAATTGCAAGGATGCTCAATGGGATGAGGGTTTAGAGATGTTTCAGAAGCTATTGTTGAAGGATTGAATATTGAATGATTATTCAGGCCAATTATCAGTTCAAAAATTTATGATTATTTTTCATTTCAGTAGTATACTACTTTATCAGTTGTGAAACTAGATCATGGTCAGTACAACAAACAATTTCAGAAGGCAATTTTCTCCTGCAAAACGTTCTCTTCTATAGCCAGTGCTAGGCATAAGCATGTGCTGCATACTCAATGCACATTACCATTCCAATCTGTCTACTCTGCAATCTCTCCATCTTCTATGGCATCAGGAATCAATTCTGGAATAGAGATGCAGTCACTGAATGTGTGTGGATCAGAGTAGGAATGTGAAATCCAATGTTGCTGACTGATTGTGCTTTGATAAAAAGAACAATAGTTACAATTGAAGTCCACTCCATGGAGTATTGACATTGGGTTGGGTTTGCAGACAGGCATTGGGCCCTCTAGCAAGGGAGATGTGGTATGAGAATTGGTCGAGGTAGGAGTGGCCTCAACACACCACCCATTTGAGGGATATATGGTACCATGCATGCAACCTGTTTTTTTTGCTGTTGATGGTCTACACAGACAGGATTGTTCATTTAGTGACAAACTGATTAGACAGTGGAGAGAATGTAGAATTGGAGGCATTAACTTATTCAAAGTGGGGATCTGGAGGAATAGTGAACCAGTGAGTACCTGCCCTTAATATGATATGTCAAACTCCAGATTGCAAAATCATAATATCTGGCAAACATCTTTATTTGATGGCAGTATGTGTACATGATGCATACATCACATTTCTGGCAGACTATCAATGATGATAGTACCCACTTTGATCGTCTGCAGCAAGAGCTGAGCTTCTTGAGCCTCCTCCTTTGCCTCCTTCTTCTCTTTCTCCAAGTTCTCCTTCTGCTTCTCAAGGTCAGCATAATGTTGATTCAGAGTAATTACCTCTTCCTCCTGATGCTGGATGAGTGCCTCAACAATGGTATCAAATGTATTGGCAAGTTCTGTAGCCTGGTGATGTGCATTTTGGAGTAAGGCTGGCAAAATATAATGCCAAAAGCCATTGGCAGATGTAGTGTTGCAAGGTCTAGTTCAGTCTAGTTTTTTTTACCCCTTTTCAGAAGAACTGTAAACTACAACTGGTTGCAGTTGATTGCAAACAAGAAAAACTGTGAACTGAACCAGTTTCAACTGGCCTTTTGCCTGTGAGCTTCAAAATATAATCTGAAATCATGCAAATTAGTGAAAAATTGATATAGTTATGCTTGAAATACTGTTTATACCTGTAGAAATCAATACTTGTATCTATTGACTTGCATGCACCAGCCAGGGGCTTGATATGCATGGAAATACCTATGGCATCCCTTAATTATTTACAAAAAAAAATTGTGAAACTTTGAAAGAAATTTTCGAAAAAAATAAGAGGAAAATCATCAAAAATTGTGGGAAATGCTGGAGAACCATGGACACTTAAAAAACCAGTTTCAACCAGTTGAATAAACTTTTGCTGGTTTTCATAGTTTCTTAAACTGGACCTTGAAACACTAGGCAGATGCTGCACTGGCATGGTGCCCTGCCAAAAAAAGCCAACAGTTGGTTTCAGCTGCCAACCACTCCACCTTATTTCATGTTGATTGGAGGCAGAATAACCTTTGATACAAACTTACTCTAGCAACCATGTCCAGCATGAGGAGTTGAAATTGTCAGCTTGTCTCTTTTATAGACTCTCGTGGTTGTAGTAGTTCTTTTGGTTGAATCACAGCTTCAGGATTTTGGGCTCAGTATATGGTGAAATAGAAATAAAGAGGACTCACTATGAGCTGTTGGTCCTTGAATAATACTGACAACACTACCATGCAAAAGATTGGTCTTGTTAGCACATAGTTGAATACTTAATTTACCACTGCATCGGTAAGAGAGAGAGATGGAGCCATGAGATGCTGAACAAGCTTTCTTGAAGAGGTGGAACTGGACCAATGGTAGGCCATGAGACTGCATTGGAGTCCATATTGGGAGGCTGAGTAAGAGCTGGTGAAGATGCCATGACAGTTGATCTGGATGTGGAGCTTAGAAATTGTGCAGGGAGCAAAGGGTGGATTGACAGATTTGGACAAGAGAGCAAGTTACTATATAAAATATCAGTTAAGATGTTCAAGCTAGTTGTAGATGTACACACACTTCACTTGCATGCTGCTCCTTACATTGCTTCTTAAAGGGCCAGCCAAGGCATTTTTTGCAATGCTGAGGACCACAGATTCTTTTTAGATGGGGAACTTTGGGCAGACATCAAGTAATTGGTATGGGAGGGCAGGTACAAGTTCAAGGGTGATGACTCAAAGTATCAAAGGTTTTATATGGAATTCATATAGGACATATCCTAAAAACTGCTGACAAAGACAGGCACTTATACAAAGTGCAAGAGTACCAAAATTTCATATGCAATGCAAAGCATCATTAGATGGCGAATGGAGGATCAAATGGTGCTGAAGCTTCAAAGTGTACTTGCCCATCATTTTGCTGGTGTTCAGTTCAATTGGTGATTGATGATCACTGAAGGTTTTGATGTTGAATCATATCAAGCATTAAACAGCTTAAATGACATGGTATCCAGTCCTAAGACAATATTGAAGCAACTAACATTTTCCTATCTAAACCATGTGCAAGTATAGCTAGTTCACACATTGTTCTACTACAAGCACAACCTATAAATCCACAAATAACACTTCTATACCTGCAGACATCATGGATAGGCAGTTTTTGAACAATGTCTCTTCAGAAGCAATTCCATATTGTTTTGAATCTATATGGTGGGTATAAACACACAAAACAGAAAACAGATCAGCTGGTGAGGCCTTTAGAGAATGGTGGGGAGGGTGAGACAGTGCAGCCAGTTCAAGAAAAAGAGTTGCTGCAGGACATTTCTTCAAGTTGTGACATGCATGAAGGTGGATTGACAGAAGGAGTGGAATTGTGGTCATTGGAACCAATCATTATTGGCAGCAACAGCAATAAGGATTATGCACAATACATCGATCTGGTTCTGGCAGGAGGTATCAGCATTGTTTAGATTTACCAGGATCTTTCTGTGGTCGAAGGTTGAGATCCAGTTCACTGTGGTAGAAGCATACATAAGGCTCAACTTTGAAATGGAGTAATACACAAGCTGAATTGGACTGAATAGCAATCATGGTATCACCTATGGTGATCTCAAAACAGGGCTCAGATGTTTGTGGGATGCTTCTGTGCAAAATCTAAGGCAGTTGGTTCATGCTTGCACACATGTTTTCTTAAAGAGTATGGAGATATGGAGTTTTCCAGTGATGAAAATGCTATTGGACACCATTCTACAAAGGCAGTCTTATTGTCTAGACAGCTGAGTGGAGAAGAGGCATACATTAATTTGTTTTCCATGGCCACTTGTTCAGCATGAGAAGACTTAGTCAAAAGTCAGGCAATTGTGATCTATGAGGGAAGTGATGGGGGTGGAGGCATATGAAAATGCATGAAGGATGGCCAAGGACCTTGTACACATATTGTACATGCAAGAGATGTGCTTTTGGACAAGTGTGCATGAGATAGGAGACATGCCAGATGTCAATGATCTAGAGGTTCCTGAACCAGGTATGTGATGTGCTGTATTGCTGCTAATGTGAGGATGTGACTAGTTCAATGCCTAGTATTTACTTCCCATCATGGGGCCAAAAAACATAAGGCACTGGTATCACATCTTCTAATCATACTACTGTTATGGGCCTGTATCAAAAGTGATGTGGTGCATTACATGCAACCCTTACCATGTTGAGCACCACAAGAAAAACTCCAGCTGAGAAACAGCTCTTCATGTCCATGCAGTGTTTCATGGTGACGCTTCTTGATCCAGTACAACCATCATCCCGTTCGGGGTCCTGGTAGTCCTTCGGTCGTAGTTAGCGTAATAACCTTTGTTGCTCTGCTCTGGCAGCTTCTCGAGCCTCCACACTCCTCACTACAACTCCCGAATCTTCTTCTTCTCTTTTTTGCTCGGCCCCAACGATGACAACGATCTCGAAGTCATCGGCCAGGCCCCCCTCTCACGGTCCCAGCCAAGGAGGGACCCCAGACCGCACACGCTCGCTCCCGACTCACTCCGACCTGCAGTCGCTTATGGCCTCAGACGTCAGTCTGATCAGATCGGTCCAGGATGCACGCAAATGGCTGGAGACAAAGGGCTGGATACTCGTGGCTGACCCATACGACCGGGCAAAGATCATGAGTATTCTTGTCACTGCTGCTCTCACCTCCAGGCCTCCGGAGCTCAAGAACGCCGCCATCGCAGTTGCATTCCTGATTGACACGGATATATCGGACCACCTCTTGGACTCGCTTGCTGAGGCGGTCGCGTCGAAAGCCCTCAGACATATCGGGAGTCTGGTGGACAAGCTTGGTACGTCCACCAGCTTCTTGGCTGCTAACGACACCAAACGAGCAGAATCAACGCTGAGGCTCAAGACCGTGATGGAAACCCTTGAGGGAATCTCCAGTTCGCTAGGCGCACTGGCATCCAAACTCTCCAGCGCCCCCCCATCGACTGGCCTCCCGCTCGCACCTTCCTGGGCCTCGATAGCCAGGGCTTCGGTGAACCTGCAAGTAACCCCTGCTCCCATGAGGCCCATTGGTGAGAACTCATTCTTGCCAGACGATCTGACCCGGGTCCAACAACGCACCCTCCACAATGCCCGTACCGTTCTCATCCAGTTTGACCCCTGAGGTAGCAACACCCCCGCCGACCTCACGCCTGAGGGGACTGTGAGGCTCCGTAACGATCTCAATGGCATCCTGAACGACCTGGATTCCAGAGGCTTGGCAGCAAGGGAACCTGAGGACGGAGAGATCGGCCCCAAGCCCTTCAAGACCCAGGCTATTGGACTGAAGCGGGCCAGCAGCAGTGCGTACCTCGCCGAGTTTGATTCAGCTGACTCGGCTGTTAGGTTTCGGCGCTACGCCACCATGGACTGGGAGCGCTTCACGGCACTCTTTGGCAACGGGATGCAAGTCATCGACAAAGCCTTCAACCTTATAGCGAGATTCGTGCCATGTATGGGCCCTTTCGACCCGGATGACCACC
>JAGGAW010008694.1:0-15563 GCA_017657375.1 Termitomyces sp. T27 | reverse complement strand
TGTACGGATGGAAGAGTAATAGGAATGTATGGATAGGAATGTGGATAGGAACCAGGGGACAAGGTAGTAGGCGCATGAGTGCAGGACTGGACGAACGAAGGGGACGTGTGCGGACAGTGTGGGTGTAGTGAGCAAAGTGATGTATGGTACGAAGCAGTCCAACAATAAGGAACCAGACTCACGCCCAGGGGTACGCAGTGCATTGGGCGGTTTGAGGTAGGGGAAGGGGGCTGGGCTGGGGAAAAGGTAATGTGATGCGATGCGATGCGATGCGATGGTGGTAGCAGGCGGGGGGGCGACTCCAGTCCTTATCGATTCAAAAAGCCAGCAAAGCAGATATTTTACACGCCGCTTTGGGTTGGGTTGGGGGGGCACATATTACATTTCAAGTGCTTCACTGTGGCATCGAGCCACAAGCGGTGGTGAAATGGCGAAACAGCGAGATGCGGAAGACCCAGAAAACTCTAGTGCGTGCGTGCGTGCGCGGGGCCCGCTGTATCGTGTCGTGTCGCATCTCGCAGTCGTATTAGCCGAATGAGTAAAAAGTACGCAGTGACAACCGCCCCAAAAGATCAGCTCTTCGCATTCATCGTCTCTGGCTCTGGCTTGACTTCCACCACCGGCGCTTGCGCTTGCGTCTGAGCCTCCAAAGCAGGCGATACCGGCGCCTTCACTGAGTTTTCATCCAAATCCTTCGCACTCTCCTGAACAGCCTCCAAAACCTCCGCACCATCCACACCAGCGCCCCCCTCCTTCCTTTCCCCAATCTCCCCATTCTCCTTGAACCTCAAAGGCACCGCCGTCGGGGGCGGGGACAACGACCGCGGCGACGGCGACCTCGAAAGCGACGCCGCATACCCTGCTGACGACGGCGCCGGTGAGCTGCCGCTGCCGTCCGACCCATGGGACCCGTCGTCTTTCGGCGTCGGCGAAGAGACAAACTTTCGCGGCTGCGACGGCGAGCGTGACCTCGATCTTGACCGTGATCGACGCGCATCAGCCCTTGGCATGCGACGAATGGTTGGTGAGGCTGTGAATGAAGATGAGGAGGGTGAGGGTTCGAGAGGAGGGGGAGGTGGTGGTGGTGATGGTAAGTACTCGCCGTTAGGCGATGAAGCGGGTGAAGCGCCGGTGATAGTTGATGATGTCGATGTCGACGTCGACGAGTGGCCATGCGAGTACGGGTACGTCGCAGGCGTTGGCGTTGGCGTCTCCGGGCCCGCACGTCCAGCATCGGAAACAAGACCTGCATAAGCGCGCGGGTTCAACGACATGATCGACGGTGGCATATTGGGCGGGAAGATATCGTTGGGGATTAAAGCATTGACATTATGATACGGGTGTGTATGATACTGGGATAGGAGTGATGAATGCGATCCGGGGTATAGCATGTTCGGGCGCGGCGAGCGCGGAATGGTCGTTTGATAAAATACAGTCGAAGGCTCGACGAAACTCGGGGATCGTTCCATGGGGGAGCCGGGGGACGGGGGCAGTGGGACTGAGACACCGATAGGGGTGCCGGACGTAGGCCATGTTGGGCCGCGGCCTAAGCGCGGTGAGCCCCCTATAGGCCGCTTTGAGCTTTCAGACCGGGACGAAGAAGGTATCGGGGAGTCTTGGGGGACGAGGGGGGAATGCCGGAATGCAGAGGCTGGAGGCGTATCAGTCGGTCGGGGATAGCGGGCTCGGCCACCAGGCTGGTTTCCCAGGGTAGACTGAGGTATTCGCACCGCGGTATCGCGTACGTGCCACGATGGCCGGCGTTGCGCCCCAGACCCATTCATGGTAGATCCTTCCGTATACGAACGTACCGAAGTCACGTCGTCCGACTCGGCAGCGTCCGAGCGGTTCTCCTCGTCCGTCAGAAACTCGCTTGAAGACGAATAAGAGGATTCCTTTTCCCGTGCATCGGTGGAAGATGTAGCCAGTTCTAGCCCTTTGCCGAGCTGACTCTCAAATAACGTGTGATCTGCCGAAGGCGCCTCGGCAGGAGGCGGGCTTGTCCATTTACTCCGTCTTGGAGCCATATGTTCGGGCATCTGCTCAAGTGGCGGACGGATTGACACAGCATGTCGGGGTCCAGGTTCAAAGAATTTAGTCGGTGGCGATAGCCGTTCTGGTGGAGGTGCTCCTTTCGGCCGCATAGATTGGCTTCCGACAGTGTACGGCGTCTGAGGAGGCAAAGAACCACGGGAAGGAACATAAGGTGGAGCGGAGACAAGGTCTTCGTCCTTGCGTTCCTCACAAAGCTCCGCCAGGGCGATGATAGCGCGTTCTGGCCGCGTAGCTAGCACGCGAGAGGCACGCATAAACTCGCCGCGTATCTATAATTTAGACTTCAGTCTACAATTCAATCGAGCAGGAACCACGTAGAATTACAGTATAAAGACCATCCTTGGTCACACAACGCGCAACATTGTAATCAGTTTCAAAAGGATCCTATTCACAAAGTCAACATTGAGAAGTATTTCCAAAACTTTCGTAGTTACACACCTCTATGCAAAACCTATTCCGTTCCCTAGCATCATTATACCGACCGCCTGATAACTGAAGGCGACGTAAGCTCAAAATTACCAAGTTAAAGGGGTTACGTACGTCATTTTGCCAACCCTTCGACTCCTTCTTCAAGAGACCCGCCCGAATAGAGGCAACACCAGTGTTGTAGGGAAAATCACGGGAATAGTATCGGAAGAAATCGATTAACCTTAAGTCACAGCGTGTGCCTGGTCAGCCTTCAATCGAAGTTGTCGAAGATCATTGACACCTACAGTTCAGCCACGGTTTCCGTGTTGTCGGAATGCCATCGTTGCCTCAAAAGCTCAATGTCGTCAAAGAACCAAGTGTTATACCCATTAATATGGGTTTCCTCCTGTGGCGGATGTGAGATGTTTGTGAAAGGTCGAGATGTTAAAGACATACTGTTGATATTGGACGTAATGGAGGCATTGTTTGGAGGTTGGGAAGTACTGGTGGGTTTTTGACGTGGACGAGGAAATATATTACAAGCAAAACATAACCATAAGATGAGAGGGTTCCCTTGTACGGAGAGTTGATTTTCCTAATAGTTTGGTTAGAGCATCAAATATCATAGGAATGGGGTCGCACCTCCGTTTACTCCATACTTTCACTAGATGAAAAGATCTCTCAGCGACCAAGCATAGAGACGAGCTCGAAGGCACAACGTACGAAAGAGGACCAATGTCCGGACACGAGTCGGGTCAATCATGGCATAGCACATTAAGAGACGCGTGTTCTCTAGTGCAAGTCTATTTTCAAAACCGATATCACAAGCGATGCCCAATGGAAGCCCTGGTGATGGGTCGAGGGAGAGTTTCACTATGGGTATACGTGCATGGGGAAGGGGCTTGACGTGGAATTTGGTCTCTGCATCGAAATTCATGAGTCAAGATGAGGAAGAGCAACCGTTGACGCACGTACCACGCTCGAGGAGGTCGCCCAGCATAGTTACCAAATCGGTCGCGGCTAAGCGCTCTTTAGAATCTATTAGGCAGCATAGGTCCATGTCTGTCGAGGAGATTGATTATAAGAAGTCTCCTGAGATCCATGGACGTTTCACTTGCCAGAATTACGCAGACTGAAGCCATTGGCCGTACTGCCAAAGGACAGCAGGCGGCTGTCTGGCTCGATTGTGCGGATAAGTCGCTCGAGTAGTTTTCTAACGTCCTCCTTGACGGCCATTTCCTCCGCTGTGGGAAGGAGCTGGATCACAAAATCGAAGAGGCATTGGGAGAGGTCGGCGACAAAGCGCATCTTGTTGGCATGTCGTCGCTGCAATGGGGGTGATGTGGGAGCCTGAACATCGCGAAAGTGTTGGTGTGGGCTCATAGTCTGTGTATGGGCCATTTCTGCTGTCCGATGGCTGGTGTCCACTCGAGGACTCGAGGGAGATGGAGGCTGGGCCAGGATTGAACTGATCACAGTGCAACCTGGTTCCTTGCCGTTTATTCGCGCCTATTATACTCTTGCCAAATAAAGAAGCTCGGCTTGTCTCCTCTTGTTCTAGCTCGTTCTTCCACCTTTTTCTTATCCTATCTGCTACACAAACAATCTACCGAACCCTCATCATCCCTTTAGGAGCACCTCGATTTCATACCTAGCGTCGTCCGCTTGGACTTGATTATCACGGCCCGACAGTAACAGTCCCACAACAGTTCCACAAGTTGATCTCCGCCGGGGATTTCGATCGGATAGGTCGTTTGTGCGAGAATGTAGGCTCGTTTATAGGTAGGATTCCTGAAATCTATATATGACGCATGTGTAAGCCACCACGAGGACACCAGCCGAATGCGGCTTGACGGCTCTGCGAAGTACTGCCAGAAATGAATTGAAAGTAGCACTCTCGATTCCCTCGAAATCCAACATTCATTACCGGTATCGGAGGCCTGCTATGATTGCTAAGGACCAGTGTCTTGACGTCCGGACGTCCAACAAACCGCAGAAGCACATGAGGAACTAATGTGCGTCTCCAATTACGTCGGTACCGTAGTGTCGAGCTAATGACTCGTGAAGGGATCCATATTCGGACTGGATTCAAGTTGGGATCCGACATGTGTGCGCATGTGGTATCAAGAGATGGGTACCTTGACAGTGAGTGTAAACAGCAAGAATGATGGCTTGCGGTCAGCAAGGATCTCATTCGTATTGAGCACCACCACCTGTGGGACCACATCAGTTAATCGATCTGCGATATTTCTGCGCTTCATAACGCATCTGGGTCATGAGTCTCAAAAGAACCGAGCTTCTTGACACAGGTATCGATCTGGGCCATCTCTATAAAAAGATCTGCAATCAATAATATGTGCAGCAGCCAATGGTTAGCTCCCAGGTTCATATGTGCATCAGAGCTCACCACTATAAACGATACATATGTTCCTGACACTTGGGTAAAGACGAATCCAATATATTCGTGCATAAAAACCCAATGCTTCGTGATCAGACAGACTTAATCAAACCGACTTTGATGGTCTTTCTCGAACCTTAAAAGCCTTTTCGCTTCGCACGAAAATTGAAGCGTTCACTGCTCGGGTTTGGGCTTTTACAACGAACCATGATCGAACAGGTGAAAATCGGCACGTCAGTGACAATTCAACATGACGCAGAAAATGGTGAATAAACGCACCATATATTACGCATCATCTTGCCCAATGCGAGATTACCCGGGTCGGGACCACGAAATAGGCTCTCGGCTCCCCAACAATACCGGCTCACGACATAAAATATCATTGTTGGTGAAGATGGTCACCTCTGGATCATAGGCAGGCCCGTACTTTGAGTTTGCTTTGAGTATGTAACGACGATGAGACAGAATGAGGATGACATTATCAGCAGAACGAACAACGAGTTCCAGTACTCATCTGTGGACCCTATTTTAGGTAGGAACAGTGGTTGTGGGTGCATCTTTTGTACATCTTGTTTCGAAATACAATTCGGGAGGTATGTCCAATCAAAAAAAACACAGAATGAAGGATCATTCCTGGCTATTGATCATCACCTGGAGGACCAACGATGTTCTTCAGCATTTGCTCATCGTGTTCAAAAATGAAGAGCTGGTCATCATAGGCGTTCGCAGGATGCCAGAGTCCAGGACTAATGAACACATTCATGGTATACCGCACCTCGCCTTCCTTTCCATCCGCCTGACAATTTTTCGAACCCTCTCAGAGGTGGTGCAGCATTGATTAATGCACAGAACTCGTGGACATCTTTTGAATAGCTGCGCGTAAACTTGACGCAGACTTTATCACCATCACTTTGCAGAGTGCCGTAAAAAGCCGTTTGTTCTACTTTAGTGGTTTATATATTGAGATGCCACCTTTGTGCCATCGGTTGCGGCGAAAGATGTCGGGTACGGGAAAAGAGAACGATTTGGAAATGAGGTAGAGGGTTTCGTATTAAAAAGGTCCGAACGGTAGTAGTTTTCCAGAGGAGCACACGTTTTTCTGTGGGCGGCAATATGGCGCGCGGCCATGGTTCTCGATATGGTATTGGAATAATATGTATGGTATGCAAGGCCCGGTGAAAGCACTTGTATGTTGGGGCAATCGCTCCACACTGCACCTGCAAAAGCAACAAATGGCCCTGGGACAGAAGTTAGATCGGACAAGAACGAAATGTCAAAAAGACGAACCAAAAACAATCACGAGAATGCATGGTAACACGCAACACCGAATGCGTCATGTCAGCATAGTACCTTGGATTCGAGGTAGTAACGAGTGTGGCTTGTAGATATTGCTCAGCCTTACAACCTGAGATTTCGTTTCTGACCATGGCGAGGTTGAAGGGGTGGGAGTCGACATAATTGGCGCCATCAGTCTCGACATCCGTGGTAGTTTTTGTTAGCTTGATGCCTGATGACGCCATTACATCGCAAAATATTTCTGCACAAATAGCCTCGTTTTCGTAAAAATCTGACAGGACATGCTCCAAACCAATACATTGTCCTTGTGGGGACTACCTTCTCACAGTCACCCTTTAAATCGACCAAATATAGAGAGTGACGGGCATTGCGGCGGAGGCGTCGTGCGGGCGGTTGCAGGAGATCATTTGTTCAGAAACGGCTTGCTGTTTGCGAAATCTCGCGGGTTCTCCTGCGCTCAAAGGAGTCTGTTTTTGGGAAAGAGTCGAGAAAAGCGCGACGCAAGAGAGTCGCTTTAGGTGTGGGCGAAGGTGCAGATGCTGAAATTATGAGATGAGTTGCAAGAACACTAGAAACTCACCCAGGGAGGGAACTTGGATAATGTGGATCTTATTAGAATCATCCAGAGTTTCGACTCGGAAGCAGTTACATACTTTCTTTCTCACTAAGCTGTTCAAATGGCGAGGAGTCGTATCGACTGACAGAGAGTCTCTTGAAAAGCGAAGAGAGATCCACGCTGGTAATGGAGGCATTGAAGACTCAAGCATGTACCATGAAACATCGTCGAGTTCTGAACAGGCTGCGGCACGGACAAGCGTTTTCAAGCCTATGGTAGCATCAAAGCGGGAATATTAACGCTGAAAACGTGGTCTGCAGGGTTGTCTGTTTGAATGACCTTGGCGACGAAGGAGGAACGTTCCAACAAAGTAACACGAAAACGTGAGTTCAGTAGGCAGGATAACTTTGAATAGTATTGAAAGAGAGCTGTGGCTGAGTTATCAGCGAACGACCATGGATCCTAACTCTCGAAAAACAAATGTGGAGAAATAGAATAACAAGAGGGTTGCCTTTTTTTGGTCACGGAGACCAAATCGGGATGTGTACATCTGTTTGTTCACCTTGTTCAAAGGGAAATGTAATTCTACAACATTGATCAGCTCTACCGGGCAGCGGGGTCCAGTCCAGTCTGCATTTCTGCGCCTTACACATATGTCATGGCCTTTTTCGTACGACCCCAATCTGCCGCCATAAAAATCGTCGACCCGAGCACCCAGGACGAGAAGCCTACGACTCCCACAAAGAAAGGTCAGTTTACCTTCCATACGATCATTGATATAATTTGACTTTCAGCGGCATAGATACTCGTACAAAGCAGCAATGTAGAAACATTGTAATTCATGGGTACGGATATCTATTGATTACAATGGAATTGAATGAATGCCGTAAGGGTAGTTCCTGCAGATATCAGGATACTTGCCCATTCGCCCATCCATCTGTATGCAGTTGATTATCCTCCTAAATATGTGTTCCTCATTAGTGCCCCATAGCCAGAGCCCTCTGCTCCTACGTACGCTGAGTGATCTGAACCTTCGCGCAGTTTAATTGTCCGACACTTCTCAGTTCCCCGTCCCAACCGACCACGGAAGTTCGTACTTCAGCAATCCCATCTCAAGCCGTCAATGCCCCGGTGTTCGTTCCAAGAGCTATCGCCGGCGTCTCAACGCCCCCACCACCCTCTGCTTCGACACCTTCAGTGTTGCAAGTGTATTAGCTTAGGTATATAAGAAATCTTGACTAACTCGAATTACAGATCTGCTACCATACCTGAGACGGAATATACAGCCTATGAAGTTCAAGAGCAGTACAGTCCATATGAATACGCGGGTGGAGAAGAAGCTGATTTGACGAAACAAATGGCGGAAGTACGTGACTGTTTCCTGTTTATGAAGTTTGCAGCTCGTACTCAGTGAATTTGTTCCCTCAGACAGGGTTCTATGACGAGAGTCAATACCCCGCATATACGGACTATGACCCTCATGCACTTGATGCCAGCTACTATCCCTCTCCTCCGGTTTACCTACGACAGCCAGTATGTCACCCATATTCCGCACTCTTTTCTTGACTAAATCTTTCCGCTGCATAGTTGGACTACCATCTCTACACCCCTGCTCCTTCAGCCAATTTTGTTTCATCCGCGTCCGACAGTCATTTTGTTCTACCATCTCACGCTCTCCGGCAGCTGCTCCAAAAGCACAGTGAAATGACACGTCAAATTGCTCCTATTGGTATGTAATTTCACTATCTCTAAAATTATCTAGCTCACATTTTCACTTAGGCTCAAACTTGCCTGAAGAACTCCAAGGTTATCATACTCTCGTTCCGCTCGAACCTACTACAGGTGACCGGAGGAAGCTTGGCAACTGGCACTCGACGGTCTACCGCGCCATCAATTCGACGGACGGTCTGCCCTACGCGCTCCGGCGAATTGAGAGTGAGTCAGTCCAGCTACTCTATGTCCTATTGAACATCATTCGGCAGACTATCGGCTGATGCACCAGTCGGCATTCAGTGCAATTGAGATCTGGTCTAACATCCGTCATCCAAACATCGTTTCAATCAAAGAAGCCTTCACCACCCGGTCATTTAATGATAATTGTAGGCCTTGAAAAGCATTTACATTGTCGAGGCCGACTAACACATCTGATCAGCTTTGGTTTTTGTCCATGCATACCATCCTGATGCTCAGACACTCTTCGACGTACATTTGAAACCAAAGCCACCGAGCATGCAAAAGCATCCCTACCATCACGGTCGATCTCCTCACCTCCAAGCTCATCTCCCAGCGATCATCCCCGAACGCACCATCTGGTCTTACATAGTCCAGATCGCCTCTGCTATCAAGAAGGTCCACGAAGTCGGGCAGGCTGTACGAAACGTTGATGTTACAAAGATCCTCCTTACTGGTCAGAATCGGTCAGTACTCGCCCTAACACCAGGCATCTGTTCCTCATTCGCCCTTCAGGGTCCGAATCAGCTGCTGCGGGATCATCGACGTGTTGATGCACGATACGATTCAGGACATAACGATGTTGCAACAGGAGGACATTAACATGTTTGGACGCCTCATTTTCGCGCTGTGCTGCAACAATATCACGGCGACAAGTGGGCAAAACTACCAGAAAAGCTTGGACTTTATTGGCCGGAACTATAGTGCGGAATTGAAAGAAGCTGCTATGTGGTTTATCGGCAGGGTAGCACCCATTCGGGTAAGTGTGGACATCCTTTGATCATGATAAGGCATTTACGTTGAATTGCAGACTATCAACATGTTCCTTGACAAGATCAATGCAAGGGTTGTTTTGGAGATGGAAGAGGCTTTAAAGTACATTGCTTTTCCAGTCCCTCTGAAGTGCTTATGCTCATGCTTGATTAGTGGTAACGATCGGCTGGAGAATGAACTCTTAAGCGAGCTGGAAAATGCCAGACTTGTGCGCTTGCTTTGCAAGTTTGGCTTCATCAATGAACGACCTGAGTATGACTTGTTGCGATTTTCCATGGTCCCATCACTCAAATTGCTCCCTCCGTAGATTTGCTCGTGAACCACGGTGGTCGGAGACGGGTGACCGTTACATCGTCAAGCTTTTCCGCGACTACGTTTTCCACCAGGTCGACGAACGTGGTAACCCTGTGGTCAACTTGTCTCATGTCTTGACTTGCTTGAACAAGGTCCGATATACTGTATCTGTTGTCCCTCACCACCCCTCAAACCCTTTTAGCTTGATGCTGGTACAGATGAGAAGATTCTGCTTGTTGCGCGAGATGAGCAGTCGTGCTTGATAGTCAGCTACAAAGAGATCAAGCATTGTGTTGAATCGGCATTTGGGTGCGCCTTGCTCGCTTGTTTGTTACTGCTGCTAACGCTGACCCTGTTCACTTAGTGACCTTGCACGCGCCGCTACTAAACGATAGTGTGCCACATAAGATGTGAACTTGAGGGCTTATAAAATGGGTAGAATCAGAAAAAGACGCGGAAAATACTACAAAAAAAACATGACTTGCAGCTTCCGAATGTGTTCCTTTTGCGTGAGTTCCAACTTCCTGGAATACTGGCATGATGCTACCTTTGTCATACCTCTCAATCTGAGATATTGGTCTCGTTTGCTCTAGAATTTCTCACCCTGGTGCTTGCATCGTAGGTATGTTGTTAAATAGATGGGCATGAACTAGCTAGTAAACTAGGGATTTTCCAATGCAAAGGCTCGGTGTTACTAATTTCTCCCTTCTTCCCGTAGGATTCGGGGTCTAGGCGGAGCTAGTAGGATGCGCTGCCGCATTATATGATGGCACTTGAGCCTTCCGATGCATATCTTCTCACCACGATCCTTTTGCCTTCAGTGGTGTTTCTGTTCTTTGTACTTGCCACCCCGGCTTTGACCTCCCTTCTCATTGAATGGGCACCGGTTGTTCACTACATCCTCATTCTTCGGCAACAGAATCCTCCTGGGTGATTAGTCTCCTAACATGGGCAACTGTCGATTGATTAGGACCATCGATATCTTTGTGGATAATTCTTTATTGCTGATCACAACCATATCCATATCTATCGCCCCTTGCAGCTGTCGATATCCTTGCAGATTCTATGTCACCATCCCTACTGGCAAACGAGTCATTCAGAGACAGTTTCACCTATTGTGGCCTCGATGTTTGCGCGGATCTTCGTTGTCTTCGCGTATCAACATCGAATGTAATCCATGCGAATCACAAAGCCATCTATTCGAGACCATGCGTGTCTATTACTTCGATGCATGGCCCTTGGAACCCGATGACACAGGTGGACTTGAGAATTAAACAGATCTGGATTGGGGTCCGGAATAAGGGTCAACTAATCTCATATTGGTAGAGCTCCGTCATACGCTTCTGCTTGTTAGAGTGCGACCTACCCAGGCTTTGGTACATACCGGTTGGTCTAGAACTGACATCCCTTAACCATCCAGTGACGGGACATGTGTACAATCGAGTGGGAGGTCACCTGAGCTTCGAGAATACAAGAGTCAGAAGATCAGCTCAAACTGTCTATCAGTAATATATATATAAGTATATATATACCGTAGATTGTTTGACCACGGATATCGTACCCTTTGCTATGCTGTCCCTCAGGACTATTACCCGTGTTTCTCCGAGAAATTTTGTCTTTCTGACTTCCAACCACGCACACAGGCGAACTTTATGGATGACCAACGTCCTGAGGCAATCCCCACCAGTCCAGTCGACTTCCCCGTTGTCTCCCATCGGCGTCAACGCTGCAGTCCAGGCAGAAAGAGACCCAGGCATAATTCCACGCCCGAAGATCTTCGAGGAGTTTTCTCTCAAAGATCGTGTAGGCATCGTCACAGGGGGCAATCGTGGCCTTGGCCTCGAAATGGCACTTGCACTTTGTGAATTAGGAGCGCGTGCGATTTACTGTCTTGATTTGTCTCCAGAGCCATCAAACGAATGGAAAAGCACCCGAGACTTCGTGAAGAGGATGAGCACAGAATCGCGGCTCGAATACGTGTCGGCAGATGTGCGAGACCAAAAGGGTATGTGGGACAAAGCGAAAGAAATTGGGGACAGAGAAGGAAGGATGGACGTGTGTGTTGCGGCCGCCGGTATAGCCCCCAATGACGATGCAAGTTGTCTTGTCTGTCCAGAGAATCTCTACCGAAAGGTATATTTCCGAGATCGAACCATGTAGTAATCAGCTGATGATTGCTCAGGTCATGGATGTCAACGCGAACGGGTCACTTTTCGCAGCCCAGGCCGCAGGTCAACAGATGCTTCGATTCGGAAATTCTGGGAGTATTATCTTGATAGCGTCCATTGCGGGGAGCGCGACCATCAGAGTGAGGAGGCAGGCGCGAACTAAGTACATATACTGACAAGTCTTCAGAATTTCGACATCCTTCCGTATAACACAAGTAAAGCCGCGGTCATTCAAATGGCCAGGAACATGGCGTGTGAACTTGGAAGCAAAGGAATCCGCGTCAACACGATTTCACCAGGATTCATTCGCACTCCGTTTGTGAATCGCCTGAATGGTCCAGCAAATCACTAATGTTGAGAAATGTAGTATGACGGAGGAATTTCTCGACATTGCCCCTGAGTTCCTGAAGGCATGGTCTGACTTGAAGCCCTTGGGCCGGATTGGTAGACCAGATGAGATCCGAGGGGTCGTTGCGTGGTTGGCGAGCGATGCATCAAGTTTTTGCACTGGCTCAGAGTGAGTTGAGCACTGATACGCTTATTGATGTGTCGATGGATCTGATGCCTCGCTAACAATAGCATTGTCGTCGGAGGGGGATTCCAAGCGTGGTGACCTTCCATGCAAGAGATATCAATTTTGAAACTCAGAAGGGAGAATAGGCTGATAGCCTACATGATCTTATCTGTTCGGTTTTGAATTAACAATGGACAATGAGATATGAAAACAGGGATGGTTTCAAGAAATATTCTTTACAGGTAACACCATGCCACAGGCATCTCCAAGAATGAAACAAACAAACGAGTAATAAAGCCAGACAGACCTGAGATGTACCAATGATAGTCGAGGGGGAAATAACAATCATACAAATGTTTGCGCCTCAGCTGAGGGCACAACGCTTCAGTGTCTTCCAATCTATTCATATATAGCTCACCTCTAGTCGAAAACAACCTCAAGATCCAATGGCAGTAACAGAACGGTCCAAAATGTGCTATCTTATATTTCATCAGTTATTTTGTACTCTAACCCTACCGCCACACTCAGCTCTATCATGATCATCATCAAAACACACGACGCACCTCAACTTCGTTTCCTTTTGATACTACAAGCATCAATCACACATCACATCACGCCCAAACTCGCCTTCAACTCAGCCGCCAGATCATCCATTCCCTCATCCTCCGGCTTCATATGTTTCGCCTCCTGCAAGCATCTCACACAACTACACTCCCCGAATCCCCACGCCTGCAGTTCGCGTCTACGTCGCCGGACATCCATCTCCGGGTTCACGTACGTCACAAAGAGTTCTTCCCCTGCGACGATAGAGCGTTTAGCGATCACCGTAATGCGGGAGAGAGCTGTACGGCGATCGTTATGCCGCACCGAGACGTTGGGTGTGCAAGAGTGGTTCAGGTGCGAGTGGAGAGTATACAAACCACCGTGCCCTTCCATGTCTAGTTTGGAATGCGCATATAAGACCTCGGTGCAACCCATGGGAACGTCTACTTACTTAGACTCATTTTTCCAAGGCCTCTGAGGAATCCATCATAATCAAAGAGTGCTTTCTCGATGACGGGATTAATGGGTTTCTTCAGGATCTTAGCGAGGCTTTTCTCGTCTGTTGGGGTTTTAGGCGACCGGAAGGCTTGCAAAAACACTGCGTGGGCTTTCTTCCAAGACTCTCGGTCTGGTTCAGGTGCTCCCGTTCTGCAATTTTTCAGTATTTTTGGTAGATGCATACAAGATGCAAATGCTCACGTGCTAAAACCATACTTGTAACGCTCCTCAAGGCCAAGCTCTGCAAGTCCGACCACGATCTTCCAATCACGATCTTCTTCTTCTACGCTACGCTGGCTTGAGAGTAAAACGCGAGATGTACATTGCGAAAACGCGTGAAGAGCCATCCACTGTGTTTCCTTGATCATTTTAAGGAGCGGTATGCATGCGGGATTCTGAGAAGAGCACAAAAGCGGGTGGTGCTTGGCCGAACGCGATAAGCAGAGGCGATTGCAAAAACGCATCGGACAATGCACTTGGGACGAGGACGAGGCAAGGCAAGGCTGTGTCAGAGGCGACGACATATCCAGAGGGGTTGAGCAATAGCCGCAGGCAGCGGACGAAACTTGCAAGTTGTATATCTCCCTACCTGAAGTGAATTACAAATACAGAGTGACAATGGACACCACATACCATTCAGGAGCAAGAATGAAGGGATCTTCTTTCCAGATTGCTTCGCCTTCCTCAATGTCCTCAGTCGCCACTAAACCCTTTCCCTTGCGTTTATCGTAGTATCTAACTTGCACCTTACTTGACCACTTCGAGGTATCCAGATCGGGTATGAGGCGCGACGTCGGGTAAACAAAGTCGGTTGCTTGAGGGCTAGGTGTATCGAGGATCAGTCCTTCGTTCTGGAGAACCTTGCGTGTGCGCTTCTCGCTGACAATCCAGTCGGGGTAACTTGCGAGCAAGATCGAATGGGTCTTGACAATCCCAAGGCTGGGGTATCTGGTTTTTAGCGCCACTAAAGCAGCCCTGAGATCGTCCTCAGAGGGCGAAATCTTGGTATGGGGGGACATGTAGCGTAGTGTGAAAGGACGGAGTAAGTAATCTGCAGGCGCTCAAGTGAAAGAGTCACTCTATACAAAACGCGTGAATGGGAATAAAATTCTATCAACAAGATGGTGATCGGAACGAACATTTTGCTGATGGCTTTAGATCTACACATTGTCAAATAAGATATCGCGGGAAGGTCTAGCCAAACAGGAGCACAAAGGAGACGCGGTGCAACTTACGCGTCGCCTGAACGATCGCATTAATATGGCTCCCCTCGCTGTCCATATCAAGCACGCCGGCAAAGTTTACGATCTCATTCTCAACCCCGATCTCCCTCCAACCGTCTTCAAAGATGCCGTCTATCAGGCCACCGGTGTTCCTGTCGATCGCATGAAGGTTATGGTCAAGGGTGGCGTGCTCAAGGTAGATTTCTGAATCCTTTTTTTGTCCATTCTGAACTTAAGTTTTTCGCACAGGACGATTCATCTTGGCAAAAAATTGGTCCCAAGGACGGGCAGACTTTCATGGTTATTGGTGCTGCTGGTGAACTCCCGAAGCCACCGGCAAAGCCAACTGTTTTCCTAGAAGGTAGGTAGACAAAAGATATGAAGACCTTTCTTATCCTCATAGGATGCTATAGATCTGGGTGACGAGGAGTTGGCTGAGGCTGTAATTTCTCTCGTTTCCTTTGGCCGCACTATCCTGACAATTGTCTCTAGCTTGCCAAGCCAGTCGGCCTTCGCAAGTAAGTTAAGAATGTTATTGTATCTTCTATCAAATCAGAAACTGACTGATGACTTCAGTCTTGGAAACACCTGCTACATGAACGCCTCTGTTCAAGCTTTGCGCGCTATTCCTGAACTTCAGATTGCTCTCACTGCGTATGTCATCGTACCATCTTTTTGCTAAGACTCACGCCCGTGAAGTCCCTCTCTTCAATCTGCAACGCCCCTTCCTGCCGCCCTTCGTGATCTCTACGCCCACATGGCGCGGACATCAGACACTGTAACACCCATGGCCTTCCTCTCTACCTTGCGCCAGGTCACTTTTTAATAATTTTAGGTCACGTTCCTACCATCCTGATTTTCTTTCTATTGTTTAGGTTAACCCTCA